>JAFIDM010014012.1:71064461-71082738 GCA_023159025.1 Thereuonema tuberculata
GACTGGCTGCTCCTTTTATCTTGGCTTTTGAGGCGATAGGGGCCGCATTAAGGATTTAGGAATCTCGCTTGGCGAAACCGTTGGGGATCAAATTATGGCAGCGTGTTACGATAACCGAATGGAAATGAGATTTTAGAAGGCGACGTCGTTTATCATTAAGGGCGCTTTTACTAAATGACTCTGCTCATTAGCAACATAAAAGCGATTACAACTTGATCCTCTTCGCCTGCAAAATGGACAAAATTTGCAGATTCAAAACACATGAGTAGGGTTTCAATCACCGATTAGTGTGTGTGTTTTTTTAAACAAACCTTAAGTAAGAATTCAGCGAATTTATGTATTCAGTCTTCAGAGTTTTAAGTCTTATTCAATCAATTTATAATAAAACATGCGCTTCAACATCATCGATGTAACAATTACTATTAAAAAAAAAAAAAAAAAAAATTACAGACATGCATAAAACTGATTTTATAAAAGCTTTTATTAAAGAACTTTAACCCGATTAACGGTTGCCTGTCCGTCGTATCTTTCGAAGGTAGAGTGCTTCCCTCTCGTGGCAGATCTAGTAAATAGATGATTTAATTGTCTTGCTTTTCAAAATCTCGAAATAAAAATTTGCAAATATAACCACTTTATAAAAACCTGAAATTACATGATTAAAAAATACTAATTACAGAAAAATTGAATCAGATACGACACTAAATATTCTATATATGCTTTATTAGAATAAGTTAAAGGACATCGATTGAAATCCCCTATTAGCATTATTTTATTTTTCATACTATTATAACTTTAATATCTATCTTTAATATCTGCGATATTCTGCTACATTTTTTTAATTGTTCCAAGAATATCTAGACCCAAGTTACACAAAACTGAATAATTAATATCTGACCAAAAAAAAGGCTATATTTCAGTTAGAAAAGTCCTTTTGTACTTCTTTATAAGTGAGAATCTTCATCATAGAAATGAATAGGGGACAAAAAACCCAGTAGTGTAACTCTATTTGTAGAATTACATGTAAAATAAACGAAATTAAAAATATAAATAAATATCTCAAGGAAGTCTTCCATAAAACTTCTTTTAAAGCTTCCTCACTTAACTTCATCCAATAAAAATTACAAAAGGCACAAAATACACCACTACTACACTACTAGTTTGAAGCGTGAAATGGAAGCAAAAATAATAATAATAATAATTACTATAAATCCATACATTCCTTATCTAAAAACAACATTTGAATGAATAAACAAACAGACACACCGATAACTACCGAAAGCACAAAGGAACCAAAAAGATTTCACACCTCGAGCTGTCCAGGGGGAGAGTCGGGGACGGCCGTTTCGTCCTCTTTAGGACTCATCATCCAGACTCCACCGATGACAGGCACCAAAATTATTAATTAAACTGGTTACTTTAAAAGCTTTCTTTTATGCTTTATTAAAATGAAGCCTAGAGGAACGAGGCCAAGGATTTGACTTTTTTTATATTTATTTTTTATATTATTGGTATTTTTGATTGTGTTTTGTTTTTGTGGGATTCCGCTTCCGGGAGCGAGAGTGGGATTCTTATATGTTGGCATCTTCTGAACCTGTCATCGGTGGAGTTTGTCTGGCTGATGAGTCCTAAAGAGGACGAAACGGACGTTCCCGTCTCTCCCCGGTGACAGCTCGAGGTGCGAAATCTTTTTGGTTACTTTATACCTTCCATAGTTACCATTTGTTGAATTAATAGGCACGTAAAATTTGTTATTACAGACACACCGATAGTTTAAATCCTGCCTATCCGTTTCCTCTAACAATGGAGCTAACTATGCCATTGTAACGTTTGAATTGTAAGTTACTGAAAAATGAGATTTTTTTTTCACCCTTTTCTTAATGGAATTTTCTAATTTAATGACAGCAATTGGGAAAAGTGAAAAACCTGATATTTTTCTCTGTTACTTTCTGATCGTCTCGTAAGTTTTTACATAAGAGTTGAAAATTTTCATACTGAATAAAAAGGGTAGAGTATCACTCTATGATGATCTTATGTTTCAGTTGCTAAAGCAATGAGATTCTTCTAATTGGTTTTCTTTTCCATAAAATTATTCTCTTTTTTTCATGGAGCTGCTTGTTATTCTGAGTGAATAAAACTCTTTAAGAAGGAAACTGCGCGAGTTTTAATAAGAAAGTGGCGGTTTTGGATTTTTTCAATCTCCTACTTGGATTTCCATCTGTTCTACCTTCTTTTTCTTCGATCGCGTGAACCTTATAACGGAGGAAGGGATAAATAAAAAAAAAAAGAACGGGAAAGAAAGATAAAAAGAAAGACAGAGGAACCGCCTCTTCAGTCGCGAAGAAAAAAAAGAAATAAACGGAATATAAACAGAGGCGTCGAACACTCAATGAAAGGCGTCACGCGGTGGCAGCACCGTCGCTTCGATTATTGTGGTTGGACGCAGATGGTTCGGAAGCGAAAAAGAAACATTCACCTTACAAAGCAGTTTACAATCCTCTCTGCGAATCACACGTAATTCTGGTTTTCAAAGGCAAAATAAAAATGTAGAAAAAAGGAAAAAAAAGATCAGGAAACACTGGAAGACTGCTGTTCTGAAAACTGGCAAAAGATAAAAAAAGATCTCAGAACGTTGAATTTATTAAATCGCTTTTCACAAAACTGGTCTATGCAGGACATTAGGACTTTTTTTGGCAGAATGAACTAGAGTTGCCTAAAATCAATGAATTTGTAGAATAGATATAATGATAAGATATTAACGATAAATAACTAACTAAATAAATAAATAAATGAAATGCAGAATTTTGTACAAATATGTTCACTTTTTTCCTTAATATTTCAATCTTCTTTTTTTTCTCTTTAAATCACATGATGGTTAAAATTTGAAATAATGATCAGGGGACGAAATTCAGCCGATTTTGTACAAAAGATAAAGGGAAAGAGTTTATGTATTTTCCTATTCATTTAAAAAAGCTAAAAAAAAAAAAAACTATTCTTTGAAAAATATAATTTTTAAAATATCTTACTGTATTTGGAGGACATCCATTAGTCAAATGGATGGATATCTTATCAGTATATCATAATCTCAATGAATCATCCTAAAACGATTTCAATAACTCTATTTGCATTTTCCTTGGGCGGTTTTACTTCCATTTGACCTTAACTTTAAAAACCATTTTTTTTTTCCTATTTCAGATCTTGTTATTTATTGTTATTTTGATTGACTTTTGTTTTTCATGGTGGAAAACTATTCTTTTTTTTTCCAAAAGATTTTATCACTATTTAACTGAGGAAAACAAGTAAAAATTTTTTGTGCTAAACATAAAATTAAGGGCGACCCTTTAAAACCCATGCGGAGAATTTACCGTGTCAAGCAAAAAGTTCCCAAAATGACCTAAACTTCACCTAAGGAGCGTTGGAGGGTGATCCGCCGCGCAACGACAGCCGACTGTCCACCGGAAAAAGGTGAACTTTTTCCTGGACAACTACTGACTCAATCGACTTGAAATTTGCATATGCTTTAGTTTACAGCATCTACTATACAATAAATATTTTTATTCGACCGTATCTATAACAGTTTGAGGCAATGTGACTAGGTCGACTCTGTCCTCATTTTTCTGGATAGACAGACATTAATACCCCATACCTACGGTGTTTGGTTGTCTGAACACGATGGTGGAGTCCGTTTGCCGATCCGACCTTCCGCTCGGAAGTTGTTGGGGGGGGGGGGATATGTACGGATGGACGGACAGACAGAACAAACGTAGTAGCACCCATATGGGTAGCTAATGAAGTGCTTTGATCTGAAAATTATTGTTAACTTTTAAAAGCTTATCAACACGTTGTCTTAAGATTAAGGCTTAAACAATAAAGATGTTGGAATCTAGCAAACAAACACACGAACATTGTAACATAACATCGAAAATGATAAACAGACATAATAAAGCTCTGAATGAAATTCCCTCCTTTATATTTGCCGAATATCCAGTCAATTTCCCATTTTTCCATTGTATGTTTGCATTATATGCATTAATATTCTTTCAGTAAATCAACTTCAGTGTTTTTAAGACTCAGGGTTTGTTACAAGCTAGTCCAATTTTAATGCACTGTTACAATTATTTACATTCTATTGTTTCTCTATTTTTTTTTTCCCAAATGTTTTTTGTTGTTGCTATTCTTGAAATAACTCAGTTACTGTTAGGAAGAGCAATCATTAGTTATAATAACTACAGCTGTGAGTCAGTTTCTGTTTGTAGCTTATTAGGAAAGGAAAAGAGCGGAAACGGAACATTATCACTCAGCGACAGGTGTTTTATCAACGAAAACAAGAGATCTCTTGTGTTTTTGATGCGTCAACTCCACAAGATAACAGAGAAGGTCCTCTTTCTCACTGGATTTAGTCATCTTGCATGTTTTAAGAGAAAATTCGACAACAAAAAACATCAAGTTAGTTCTGTTATGTCTTTGTAATAATTAAGTAAGCGGTCAACATCAAAAGCTGAAAACAAAGGAATTCCTTTGAAGCCGCGGGAGTCACATTTACAAATCTACCTTCTCTCTAAGTTTTGAGAACAAGACGAAGCAACAAACAAACAAATACTATTGTAATTTTTCTGGAAAGTCTATTTTTATTTGTGGAATTCAAAGGTTGCAGACGGTCAATGTCGCAGATGAAGTGATTGAAGATGTTTTGAGAATTGTCAAGTGACTGTCTGTTACTTGGGACAAAAAGCTTTGTCTTCTGCTAATTTACTTTGTTGTTTGGGATTTCGTATTTTAAGTTGTGTTTTGTACATCTGTAGTGCTTGTTAAAACACCAATAAAATAAACAACAACGACTGAATTAATGAAACAGTGTTGATTAATTACAACAATTAATGATTAAAATGATTATTTTATAAACTTTAAAAGTTAAGAAAGTTATGTTAATTCCACGGAGAAAGTAAAGAATATCTTGGAAAAAAAATTGCCTAATAACTGGAAAACAGTAAATAAAACTATTAAAAAAGTCCCAAAAAACACACAAATTAACTAAAATAAAATTAAAAAACAAGGTTTAAAAAAGACAAGTAATACGTTTCGGGCCCATCACGGGTCCATTATCGGACTGGGAAAGTAAATAAAACTATCCATGTTTCTTCGAAGTTGCAGGAAGCTATTCTGCGATCATTATTCTCCTTATACTCCGACCACGATATCTTGACGAGTGGAAGGAACTCCACATGATTAGGACATATCTATTTTTCAACCAATCACAAACAAGCACACCTCAAAGCAGTTCTTTATGCGTAATATTTAAAAGAAATACATAAAACTTAAATATAACAGTTAAATCTTATAATGAAAGCAGTGAACCATCAACTAATAGTAGAGCATTTCCTTTAAAATCATAAACATTTTTTTTGTTTCATGATTGTAACGTAACATTCGTCGGAACCACTGAAAGAGGCTAGAGCTGACGTCATGGGCTCTGAAATTTCTCCTATTGGGGGACGTCCATTAATTACGTGAGATGTTTTTTAAAATATTTGGACCCCCCCCTCCCCCTTGGTAAGATTTCAAACATTTTAACAACCAAAAAAAAAAAACCGGAAATCTTGCTGTAATATATATTTTCTCTGAATGAAAAAGTTGACGTGAGATTTTCGTTGACCCCCCCCCTCCCCCTTTTGACCTCACGTAATTAATGGACGACCCCTTGTCAAGATATCGTGGTCGGAGTATAGCTGCAGCTAATCAGTGTTATTGATTCCAGAAGCTACGATAAAGTAGTTCTTATGTTTGACAACTCTTGAAAGTTCTAGCTGATGAGAAGTAATGATTGCGAAACAAGTTGCTTAGAATTTTAATAAAAAGAAATTTAGTATCATAAGCTAAATCAACAAATGTTGCAGGAACCCGTGAAGATAAAGCGTTTCTAATTTGTTCGGTCGCGAAGGTGGGCCATAACTATTTTGTGGTGGTTTCTCTACTACACAAACTACACTAGGAAATTAGTAGATTTTTTTTTTTGGTTGGATAATTGTGGATGGGCAATCGAGTTACAAATACAAGGTTGAAAAAAGAAAATAAGGTTCGCGAGGCGAAAAAATTGGGAACCGCTGGTTTGAAGTTAAAATCATATGAAGACTTGTTTTGTTGAACTTTCCATATTTTACTGATCTTTCAAAATTCACATTTAAATTTTTTTTCTTCTTCTTATTTTTCTTTAGTGAATTAAAAATTAAAACTGAAGGAATTTAATGTAAATAGAATATTTCGAAGGGCTTTGAAGCAATGCACATAATGTAGTCTGTATTTAACAAGGTGGTGGCTGGGGGCAGAAATCGAATGACGTCTTTGTAAGAAACCTCTTTTTTGCCTTGTTTCGCTTCGCCTCGCACCATTTTCCCACAGAAACAAAGAAATTTCAGTATTTTTATTTTTTGGTTATTCATTAAATATTCGACTTTAAAAATAAAAAAGAAATTGGCCGAATATTTTTACATAGAATTAAATTTTATGAAAATGAGTGTAATATCCTTAATAAGTATAAAAGGGAAAATCTGTC
Organism: Thereuonema tuberculata; assembly: GCA_023159025.1. Taxonomy (NCBI): domain Eukaryota; kingdom Metazoa; phylum Arthropoda; class Chilopoda; order Scutigeromorpha; family Scutigeridae; genus Thereuonema; species Thereuonema tuberculata. Next base: position 71,071,009 of record JAFIDM010014012.1, read on the forward strand.
AGTTTGTTTGTTTAGCTGTCATTTAATCACGCTACAACGGATCTGAATGATATTTTGTATGCAGGTAGTCTATGACACGGCGAAGGATATAGATTACTTTTCATCCCTTACGATCCAGTACTTCCAGGAGGATATTTCCCCTCACTCCCCCGCAAATCTCCATGAAACAATTCCCAAATCTGTTGGTAGATGTAGCTAGCACAAGTCTTAAATCGCACCGTAGAGCTCAATGAAAAATTCCCAAACCTGTCGATAAGCTCCGAACGCGCTCAATTTGGTTGACAATGAGTGCATTTTAGGAGATTGTTTGCAGGTGCGGACCACGATTAACTCAGGAGTTACCTGATACTTCTTATAAGGCGATTGATACGATGATACAAATACAAGGCTTCCGGAGCGAAGCGAATGCAGCAGGCTAATACATCATAAAGCTGTAATGTAAGGTTACTCTCTTGGCCGCCTTCTATTTTTGGACAATTAATGTTCACAGTAATTTTAATGAATTTCACTTTAGTAAAAAAGAGAGAAGTTTTTAACAACTTATATGATCGTCTTTATGTCTTTTTTTTGTTTTTGTTTTGAGATTATTAACCTGAATAACTGGAATATTAACTTAATAAATATTTCGCTCTAAATTTATGAGGTTTTGAAGAAATGATATTTCAAGACAGATGCTTCAAAGGTGGCTTTCATCTTAAAATAAACTTAATTTCAGTTTTTTTTTTTAAAGAGCTTTCCTTGCTCCCGTTTGGACCCGTGAAAGACACGCATGTTTCACAAGAAGCTCAACGATGTGAACTGAGGAATGCCCTGCGCTTCCTGCACTCCTCTACGGAAGGAGTTCACTTCGAATATTCTCCAGTGTATTTTATATCTGACGTAACAAATTCATCACTGTTTTCAAAAAGGAAAAAAGAAGTATATTGACAAAAAAATGAAAATATAGCTAAAGTTGGAAAATACAATGTACTCTCAATAATTAAGAAGCAAAACAATGTACCATTTATTATTTATTTTTTATTTCTTAATTATTGAGGGTGCATTGTGTTTTCCATCTTCAACTTATACTTTCCCTCTACGCCTTTTTGGGTCTTATACTGGCTTAGTAAGTCTGGCTGAAGAGAACCCAACAAGCTCGAAACGGCCGTCTCAGGTTCTCAGCTCAAAGGTATTTCTTTTAATAAGAAAATACAGCTAGGCTATATTGTAAAATATAATAATACCGAAAATATTAGAAACTCACATATTTCTAAACAATTGACTTTTAGTAATAATGGAGCGGCAAGTACTGGATTCTGGTTTATTTGGCGAAATTTTCAGTATCCAGGAATTACTGGACGCGACACCAGGACCGGATATCTTGAAGAGAACTAGTTGAGACTGGGTTTATTTTTTTTCTCTGCAACACACGTGCTCCCCATTGCTCACTTATCCGGTATAGGAACGGAAAGTTTTTAGGACCTGGTACTTCACTGAATTTCAATAAATCTTTTGTGTGTTTTGAAATTCAAAGGTAGATACGACCTTTCAACTTACCAATTCGAAATTAAAAAAGAAATCACATTATTGAATATAATTTCATTGTTCAATATAATTTCAATATAAATTCATTGTAATGAAGAATTAAGAGAATACAACAAACAAAAAACCAGATAAAAAAATTAAATTAATAAAATATTAGTTGAATTAGACAGTTTTAATCGCTAAGGTGGGCTTTATCAACAAATTGTCATAATTTTCTCTCAATGTCAAACATTTTTATCTTGTGAATTTAATTTAATGAAAATTTTTTTTTTTTTTTTTAGCAGTTCAAACAGACGAGACTTTGTTGGAGAATGGCTGCACGAGGCCTAACGCTCACGAGACCACATGTCCCACGTTCAATCCGTTCCCTCCTGTAATGAAACACGCAACTACGGACTTAATATTCGGGTCAGAAGGCTGCTCGGTGTAACTCGATCTGGAACGACGAAAGGCGGCAACAGATTGCGAGAATTCCTCTTGTGACAGCGAAGGACGGACGGCGTCGGCCTCGTAATGGAATGACGCCACTGGAGAAAGATCCAACAGAACAATTTACCTTACAAAGCATCGGAATATAATAACGCCTTCATTAGAGAATTAATAGCAGCATTATTCATAAGAAGACCGCTTTTTCAACTTTAAAAAAATTTCATCGTATGAGATTATAGAGGAATAAATCATTAAATAGTTTGAATAGAAGTATGTTTATTAATTATTACCAAAAAATTTCTAAACTAATATTACCTTTTTTTTTTTTAATATGAGATGAAGATTAAAATATTTACTGAAGCGAAATCGGATTCTTATAAAAAAAAATAATAGTTTATGCCGATTAGAGCAGCCCAGTCTTTACTAATTAAAGACAATAACTAATCTGTAAATTAAATGAAGCAAATTGTTCTGAAAAATAAAACATGGCATGATTGTACAAGTAATTAGAATAATTAGTTTTTCAAATAGATTTATTTTTAATGAAATTTATATAAAAGCGAAAAAAAAAAGGGGAATTAATATTTTTGAATTCGAAATAATGTTTTTCCAATTAGGAAAACAGTATAGATTTGCTATTTCTTTTCTGAACTATTTTTTTTTCTGTTTTATTACATAATTTAAAGGTTTATTTACTTATTTATTTATTTTTTTTTTTTTTTGGGGAAACGAATTCAAGTCCTTTGCAATAATAAAACCCCATTAATTACAACTGCAAGATCGACAGATTTCATAGCCTACACATATAGGCTATATACTGTGTATAAAAGTCAAAGTTTGTATATTTGTATGTTCTCTATACAATTCTACACAGTTTGACTATTGCAACCAAATTTTTTTTATAGATACTCTCTACTACTATGCGGAAAATATAGGCTACCTTGGAACACAATAGGGTGAAATCTCTGAAATAGCGCCACATCATGGGCCTGGTGGCGACAATGGGAACTACACGAAAATTGTTCTGGAACAATTGGGGAAGGTTTGATGAGATAGGGTTGGGGAGAACGAGGACTCCCCACCCCTTCCCCGGGCAATCTCAGGTACCTTAAGCTAGTCTTCTATATTTATTTGTTGAATATTCTAATACAAACATTACAATTAAGCTTCAATAAAATAAATATTAAATTTTTTTATTATTTCGAAATCATAAAGAAATCTAAATAACCATATATTTGTAAATGCTATGATTTTAGTAGCGTTGATCAAATTGAATTGGTATTAAATGCATGACATTTATAGAAAGAATGCCTAAGTCCAATCCACACTATTTATTTAGCCTTGATTTTCCACATTTTAGTAAAAAATTAACAGATGCTTTCCTTTAACTCTTCGGCTACTATATTGTTCAACACTGACCAACTTTTGCAATATAAAGCTAAAAGTAAATTAAATTTAAACAATTACTCGTAATGTAATGTTCGTAATGTTTATTCTGTCTTCATAAATTTGTATTCATGCCTACATAAAAAAAGAAAAAAAAAAAAAAAGAAATTATGAGTTTAATTTTGATATTTTCCTGTTGAAATATCAACTTTTTCATTGAATTGTTAATAAAGAAAAATGCCGATAGGTGGCGCCTGTTTTCAGTCTTTCAAGAAAATGCTTTTCTGATTAACATGCGAGCAAGGCAGAGAAGTTTAAAACAAGACTTTTGAGGTGCTTTTGAGTTATTTAATAGAACGGTTACAGTGAACTGCAAACATCTGTATAAAAACTAACAAATATTACTAACAACACCAGATAATGATAATACAAAGTGTTCAAAATATTTAATATAATAAAACTTACTAAACTTCTTAAACAAAATATCTGTTGTTCAAAATATTTAAGTTTACATAATAAAAATATTATGATTCTAATTTCCTTCTTCCTTCTCTCACATTTTATTTAGTTTTCATTTAAAAGAAATTTTTATCCATCAAATAAAAAAAACAATTCTTAATATAAAAACTATTCGTTAAAGCATTTCAACATCAGAAAAGTTTTTCAACATAGACATATTTCCTTTATGTTGATTTAATTTTTTAACATTAAAAACACTTCAGCTATATTTACTTTAAATATTAAAAATAATTTTATAATACAGCATCTTTATTTAAAGGGTTTACTAAGATATTTTTTGCAATGAGCAACGCTAGTTCAACAAGTGATTTTAGATGACTTTTAATCTCATGTTGTTCAGCGAATATTCACATTTTTATTAAAATTCTGAACTATATTCAGTAGAGAAACTATTTTGAGACAGGATTTCTCTTTCTTATTGTAGGCATTTGATGTGAACTGACGTAAACATAATATGGCGGCATGAAGTTTATTTTTGAAGTTACAGAGAATTACTCCTCCGGTAGTAAAGACGAATCCGACTTTATTTTGGAATCTTATGCTAATTTTTTGTCTCTTTTTTTGTTTTGTTTTCAAGATGAATTTAGCAATAAGGAAAGTACACTATCTTTGAAAGCAGCGAAATGAACCTAGAACCACTTACTGCTCGCGGGAATTGTTTCTGACCTCAGTGCTGATAAGACGAAAATATGTCCCGTTTTAATTTTCCACGCCGTATTTCGTTACTCTTCGTAGCGTCCCTTTTGACCTGCAGTAACCACCTCTGCGTTGGCGTCTGCAATTTATTGGCGGAGGCGTTGTTTCCGCGGGTTTTCCAAACAAATTATCCGCCGACCAGAAACAGGCGGCGATGTAACGGGATTAGTTTTAACTCCGAAGAGCCGTTTAGACTCGCCCACTTGGCCAAGTAATCCCTTCCTCCTTTCACTTGCAAAGTAGAGCCAAGGGATGAGGGCCTGCACCAAATGAATTCAATGTAACTATCAACCGTCCAGGTACACGAGTGAGGTATTTTGGAAGGCAGCGAATATCATTCGGCTCTTGTAGAAAGGGTTAATCCATTCAAAAGTTATGAAATGAAAAACATCAACTCCATTTTCTTTCTCTCTGTAATTCATTTACAGAGATATGTTCCAGTAAATACGAAAAATTCTCCAAAATACTTGATCCTAAAGTTATTTTTCTCAGAGCAGATCTGTTTCGGAGTGTGGGCTCTCGTTAGCTGAGAATTACCGAGAGAGAACGAGAATATTACATCAATGAGAGTTAACATCACGAGGCATCCTTACGATTCAAAAGCGAATTTAAAAAATTCCTCCACACATTAAAGTGCACTACTACAATACTATTCGATTTTTGATGTTTTGTTAGTTGAATTGTTTTATACATTTGTCCGTTGCGTATCTTATTCCACTGAGCTAGCGAATCCAACTGAAGAGATGGATCCCGAAACTGCGCTGTCTTGCATTTCCAGTATTAAATACCAAAAACAGGACAGTCAATTTTGTTTATTTATGTGCGTTTCTGTTTCCTTGTTGTATAATATTAATGTTGATTTTGTGAATTTTTAAGAATCATTTCAAGCGCTGGGTAAACTAATAATTTTTTTCCTTGAATTTTCGACTTTTATTCTAGATTATTTGCTCACTTTGGATTGAAAACCTGTAAGTTAACAACCATCCTCTAGTTCCGAAAATGAAAAAAAGGGATTTAGAAATAGAACTTAATAAATGGGAATTCTATTCAATCTTTCTCAGTAGTACATTTCAACGGAAGTAAGATGGAGGAAGAGGAAATGTTTTGTATTCTGAACAAGAGATATTTATGATTTTTCTTTACTTTTAGTTTTTAACGTTTGGTATTTCTTTGAGACAAAAAAATTGCTTTTATGTTGAACGTTAAAAGCAAATATTACATCATCAGCAGTAACTGAAATAGGTTTTAAAAAAAGGATATTAGGGTTTAAAACAAAGAAATTTAGTTGACTAGATTTTGATGATCTTGTTACATGAAGTTTCTTGAAGGTATTGTAAGATATTAATGTGCCTGCCATGAAATATATTTAAGCAACCATGTTGGCATCAAAAGACATAAGAATATAATAAAATTAAAACACTAACGACGTTTAATATGGAGTCCTGAAAGGTCGTGAGTGTTTTAATTTTATTATAATTTTATTATATATTATTATTTCTTTTTTATCTTACCAACTGATGCCTACATGGTTGCTTAAATGTATTTCTTGAAGGTATGTTTGTAAAATCACGTTGTGGATGGATTTCAAAGGCAACAGTGCTTACTAAAAGAAATGGGAATTAACTATTAAAGAATCTTTCATGAATTTCAGAAATAAGTGGTTCAAGTTCAGATAAATGAAGGCTTTACAAAAAATGTGGGAATTGCAATGTAGGAATTTAATTCAGTATTACACTGACATATGAGAAAAACTGAGACTTGTGTCTTGTGAAGCCGTAGTTTCTCCTTTCGATCGAATTATTGCCTTGACGGGACAAGGACTCCCTACGCTTTCTGAAATGGCTGTGTACGTAATGTATACCTTGTCTCCTCAATGGGGATCCACAATTCTCTAACATTCCTCGGTGATGGAACCTGGCACTTATGACTCATTGAACCGCATTCTATATGTGTTCTATTCGGCGACAACTGGGCAAACTAATGAAGCTAAAAATCAAAGGCCTCCAGACATAATTTGATGACTGCGGACATGTGAAGTGGAAAGAGTCCTAAGTGAATGTAGGTAGAAAGGGCGATGATCCACAAGAACGGTTACGTAGCGTCTGCCGGTCGATGCCGGTCCAGTGGCGGTGTTCACGAGCCCAGATGAATGCAGAGTCCTGTGCTGTCGACTCCTGTACTCATGAAGAAAGAGAATATTGAACTGTCCGAAAGCTGATACGGTTTCAATGTCCCAGCACTGAATTGTTCTGTTATCAGTAGATGCCGCCTAACGGTCAGATGTTACAATGTGTGAATGATTTTTTTTTTCGACCGCAGTGATGTCCCACCATGGATATCTTCCGTGATGTCGTGTAGTTGCGATGTGTTCTTGGAATTGTTCCATCTGAAAATCCAAATTTTGCGTTGATTTCGGAGATGAAGTGACCCATCTTTCTGGCCTCTACCATCACGCCTTGTTCAAAATCGCTTAAATCATGACCCGCTGCCATCGTCACTGCGAATTAGACGACAACGGATTGCTGAAATATCCGCCTTTTATTGCACGTCAATTGCGAAAGATGTCATTTACTGCAGGAGTGTCGTGCATATACTGCAAATGGAAACAACTGCCTCAGTTTATACTTCAGTAAACATCAATAAACAAATGAATAATACTTTTCAAATAATAGCAATAAGGAATATTCGGATAAAAAAAATGTCGTTCTAGATTACAGGTAAGTAGGTAAGTAGATAGATAAGTAGATTTTCAATTTGTGAATAATTGTGTATGTTTCACAGAATTACAAAAAAGAATTTTATTTGCTTCTGTGGACTACATAAACAGAATATATAAAAAAATGAACCTTAAAAATTTTTTACTGAAGCTACGCCACCAATAAGCACTGAATTAGGGTATTATATTTTTAAATATTTATTCTTATTATTATTACCCTGCATTACATCAAGAATGTAATAACCTTTCCTTTTTATATAATCTTACAGTACATTATACGTAAAAAAGAAGGCCAGCTTTTTATTGCTGTCGAACCGAAATCCCATTTTGAGCAGTGACTACATTTTCACTCGTTTGGCTCAAGTTATTCAAAGAACTCGGAGCAGTTTCGGGTTTTTTTTCTGTGGAACCTGACCTTAATTCGAATTAATTTCCGTTCAGCGTGAATTTCCACTGAATTACTACGGGGTTTCATCTCACTCTAATTCTGTCTTTTAATCCCAGTTATGAGCACAGGAGTAAAGATTGAATTCTGTCCCCGAAACAAGAGACCACTCTATACGAATCAACATAAGAAGCATAGCATTCTAAAGAATTCTTTCTTACAAAGAACCTTAAGTTGAAAAGTGCATTAGAAATTAAGAAAGAACCTTAATCGTGCTTCTAGAACTATCTTTTTAAAAACATAAAAAGGGCTTCAATTCAGTTCAGAATAAAGAGAATCTCTTACAGCCGAAGTAATCTACAAGGAGCTATCCTCCTCCCAAGTTCAGGCTAAGAAAACACTTAAGAAAAAATCGAAACAATTTGCAAGAAATCCTCCTTCTTATCATTTTCATCTCACCTGTCTGTCATCTTTTTTTCTCCAAAGAATTGAACTATCACTTTACGTTTAAAAACTGTACCAATACTAAAACAGTTGCGGCGTGAAAATAAATGTAATTAATTAATAGAAATTTATTAAATATTTCTAAAGCCAATATTTTTGAACTTCAGTTTAGTATCCAGGAAGCTGTGTAAAAAATATAAATGCATGTAACGAATAGAAAACAGAGTTGAAAAAACTCTTATAAAACAGTATCATTTTAATGCATCGGATTACAAAATACAAACACGTTGCGGGTGTTAGCTTTTAAAATTTTTTTAAATTTCCAACAAGTGACTCGTTACTTAGTGAACCAACGGAAATTTTAAATCATTCTGAACTGATGAAGTTAATACTCGTATTTATAATCCGATGCATTAAAATGATACTGTTTTAATAAGAGTGTTTTTCAACTGTGTTTTCTATTCATTATTTTCTCAGTACAGTACTTAAATATTAATACATTTAATGTAAAATCCAGTTTCATGCATAAATTCTGCAGTCTTTACATATATTTTTTTTAACCTATCTCTTTTTTCAGGGAAATCGAAGTCTTTGTTTTCTTGAAAATCGATGTAAACGAAATATCTATGTCGGTAAACAATAATTTTTCTTAGCCCAAGGGTATCAGTGCCAAGGATATGAAACCAAGAGTTTGACGTTCAGTGACCTACTCTGATGACCCCGGGCAGAGACAATAAGAAGACCAAGTATCAACAATTGTAGCCAAACTCATTTGAGATTGGATTCTATTTGCAGGCATCACAGAATCTTGCTCTTTTTAATAAAAGACATCATAGGACAAAGGAAGCATCACATGATTCAATAATTTGATCTACTGCTCTAACATATGACTGAACAACAGTAGAGTCTGTCTAATTAATTAAAAAAAAAAAGTTGGTCAGTGAGCTCAGGATTAATTTTGTAAAAAAAATAACCTCTCTTTAGAATTCTACCCTTTCGGTATTTTTTTCTCAGCGATGATTTTTCTTTCGTACAATAATATTTCTGTGAAAAATTAATTGATAGTAGAAAGAATCTGCTGTTCAATAAATTATAGAAAATTGAAAGTAAATTTTCTTAATTTAATCAAATGAACTAATAAAAATAACATTAAAGTACAAACATAGAAACAAACCTCAACATCTTAGCGTAATTCTTTATTTCTTCTATTTATAGCGGAATGATCTTGTTAACAATTAACTTTATGTTAATACAGTTTTTACATTTACGTTGACACAAGTTTTAATCATTTAATGAATTACAGATAACTTTACAAAGTAAAAATCGTATGATTTAGGACAAATTTTTTGTATTTGAAAAACGGCTTTGCCAAAAACCCAACTACCATTTCAGATCATTGTATAGGAATTACTATCTGAATCCTTTGTTTATCACATAGCCACACACACACAAACACACACACACACACACCATGTTGGGAGTCTGCAACCCATACATGGCGCGTCCCCAGGTGGCGGATGGGGGAATGCTCGGCAGAAATGCAGGGTAGGAGGGAAATAAAATACCTCCCGCGGGCCAAACAGACTAGGGGAAGGAATCCCGAATATAAACCAAATATGGCTAGTGCGACAAATACTAACCTTACGGTGCAGGGGTTCGGATCCCCAGTACCGGCGTTCGTCGGGAGTGAGCAAGCGGGCTCCGGGACCTCGTCATCCAGCGACCGCAGTGCTTCAGTGGTGGTGAGCTTGGCCACTGATGCATCTAATACGACAAGCAACAAAAGGAGTCAAGCACTGGAAGAACTGGGGAATAAGATTAACGAACTATCACAATATGTTAAACCCAGAAATAATGTGCATCATGAAATCAAAAGGCTGGTAAAATTGATTCGGTTATGCTTTGACAAAGTGGCAGACCAGGATGAAAATGGCAATGGAAGTGTATCTGGAGTGTCATCTCTCCCCTTGCAAGAGAGTGAGACCGAAACGTCACCTCGCCTTTTGCGGGAGAATGAGTCTGAAACATCATTTCGCTTTTTACGGGAGAATGAGATTCCAACGTCTCCTAGACTAAAGACGCAGACGAAACCAAATACATTCCTGGAATCTGGACTTGAAGAACAATTGAAGAGGAAGATAGCTGATTTTTCACCTCGCAAGGAAAGTAAAAGTAAAAAGAGGACCAAGAATCCTGACACTCAGATCAAGAACTCTGACAAAGAAGGTGTTGAAGCAGAGATACCGAAGGTCCCAGTTGTTCCACCTGAAGAATGGAAAAAGGTCAAGAAGAAGCAGAGACATCCCAGACTTCGTTCGGACGCGATAATTGTGAAAGCAAAAGAAGGTGCTTCATACGCTGATATTTTGCGTTCATTAAAGAGTGATCCAGAATTGGAAGAACTCGGATCATCCGTCACGAAAATACGGAAGAGTATTGCGGGCCATTTACTGATTCAACTTGACCCTAAGGCCAAACAAAAAGTAAGTCAGCTTCGTCAAACCATACAAGGAAAGCTGCAACAGAAGGCTGATGTAGATTGTAGAACACAAACTACTGTGCTTGAACTGAAAGATCTCGATGAACTAACAGTTGAGGCAGATATTGGCCTGGCTATCCGGTCTCAGATCGATGGAGCACAAGATATTGATAACTCAGTTGTAAAATCAGTGCGCAAAGCTTACGGAGGTACGCAAACGGCTGTGGTAGTTTTACCTACAGAACTGGCGAATCGAGCTCTGGAGAAGGGTAGGTTGAAGATTGGATGGGTGATTAGCCGGGTGAGGGAGAAGACTACGGTCTAATGCTGTTTTAAATGTTTTGGCTACGGTCATCTTGCTCGAGTTTGTAAAGGTCCAGATAGGTCCAAATTGTGCCTGAAATGTGGAGGAGATGGGCATAATGCCAAGGAATGCTCTTCTGAGGAACTATGCTGTCTTTTGTGTGAGGGCAAGGAAGACAGTAAACATCGTACTGGCAGCTATGTTTGTCCGGCTTACAAACAGGCCATACAAGCTGTAGAAAAATCAAGGAGATGAAGTTTATTCAGCTTAATCTAAATCATTGTACGGTTGCCCAGGGTATACTGCAACAGACTGTACGTGAGTAGAGGGTTGATGTTGCGATTCTCTGTGAGCAATACAGAAACATCGAGGGATCACGCGCATGGCTCTCTGATACTAGTGGACGGGCAGCAATTTGGATCTGCGGGAATCATTTCATCCAGGAAATTCCACAGACACAACAGCATGGATTTACTTGGGCAAAGGTGAGAGATATATACATCTATAGTGTCTACGCTCCACCAAGTGCACCATTAGAGGAATTTGAGTTGTTGCTTGATCACCTTGTATTAGAGCTCCAAGGTCGGTGGCCTGTGGTCATCACAGGTGATTTTAATGCGTGGGCTATTGAATGGGGAAGTCGAGTAAGCAACAGAAGAGGTGAGATACTTTTGGATGTCTTCGCCTAGCTGAATGTGGTTCTCCTCAATACCGGCTCAATACCAACGTTCATTAGAAATGGTAATAGTTCCATTATCGACGTGACATTTACAAGTGATTGTTTGGCCTCTCGTGTTACGTCGTGGGAAGTGTGTAGTCACTATACTCACAGCGACCATCAAGCCATA
>JAFIDM010014012.1:71082838-71101172 GCA_023159025.1 Thereuonema tuberculata
TGAAACGTCGCATTGTTTTAATTTTAATTAGTAATTAGTAATTCATGTGCATTAAATAGTCTCTATGTTTAATTAGTTTTTTTTAATTAATAAAAACATCATCTACTTTCATACGACTTGTATACTTTGGAAGAACTTAATTCCGAAAATGAAATTTTTAAAATTTTATTTTTAACCTGAGTGTATTTTCAGCGAATAACTAGAAGAAATATTCGACTTATCAGATCAACAAGTTACAAATAAATTATGTTTAAATGTGGAGCGGATTAGATTAGAACTGCATTCATATTCCATACGTCAAAGTATCTAATTTAAACATCTCAGCCAGGATTTATTCTTTTCCAAAGGGATCCTGGGAATAACGCGAATTTTCAAAGGAAAATTTGATCTATCTGAAAGTTAAAGGACGGCGGAGTAACCTCTCGACCATCGGGAGTCTGTACATCCGTCGCCTTCAATGGATCTCTTATAGCCGGCCTATTTCAGATCATTTATCTTAGCCATTCTGCATGTGATTAGAAAAATGAGAATTACAACTAAATTAAAAAAAAAAAAAAATCAATCTAAATTCTGAGTTGACAAGGGGATCCGTTAAGGATTCCGAAAGCTCCTACATAATGTATTTTTAAATATATGTTTTAAATTTTTATTGTGTGTTTGAATTTAATTTTAAAGAATATGAATTTTTTAGCACACTTAAAATTAGTGACTATTAAATTTTAAAACGGTATTTGGACAATAGTGGAAATAATACATGCAAAAAATACTATTTGCGCACAAAGCTCAGTATTTCCTAATGACATAATTTCGGCGTAATTGAAATTAAGCTGATGAAGGAGTGTAAAGACCTCCTCCCTCCATTCCTTCCTTCCTCCCCCTTCGCTTCATTTTCATTCTTTTTCCCCTCCTTCGCATTATGCCATCGCTGCGAGGTTGTAGTGGAGACCGAATGATTGAATTCCAATCAATTCCCTTTCTTCACTCCGGCAATAAGGCCTTTTCTTTTCTTTTTCTTCCATTCTCCCCCCAAGATTTAATTTAGCGGGAAACACCCCCACAATGGGATGATCTCAGAAATGAGCGATCCGAACCCACGAAAATCTCGCCGCCCTACAATAGGAAGGCGTCGTATTCATGACTATTTGTCATATGAAAGAAAGAAATTCCACGCTGGGAACCTCAAGAGTCACCGCAGCACCAAATACGGTTAACATTTAGGGAAGATGATTAATTTCACCCATTACACCCCCACTGTATTTATCAACAACTTAATAAAAAAAAAAGAGAAAACAAGATTATAAAAATCTTTAGAAAAAGTAAATTATTTAAGAAAATATGAGGTTTAGAGAATCGAAGTAATGCTACGAAATACCTTAGGAGAATGAAACTTTACGTAGCAGTCAGACGATCTCCGTGATCTTTACAGACTACCTCCTGGCTCTCTCTTCCCCCTTCAAGCACCACCCTCAAGCTCATGTCCCTACATTGTTTCTTGAATTAGTTTATGGGAAAGGGGTGGGGCAGTGAGGGTCGGATGTCCATGGGCATGGGAGAAGAGATCACAGACGGTCCCCAGTGCAATAAAGAAACAATGAAATGACGCTCGACAAAAGTGCCAGGAGGTAGTCTGCAAAGACCACGGAGTTCATCTGACTGAGACACATCTAGTTCAAGATTTGAATAAGTAACAATACCCATAGCGTTTAAATGCGTAAAAAGTTAAAAAAAGAATGAATTTACTGCTTACATTGATGATAAATAAAAGTTATTTATCATGTAGTGGCTGACTGACAGTAAAGCACTTACTCACAAATACAAATCATTACTCAAAAATATGTTCTATCAAAAATAAAATTTATGTAATTTTTTTAAAAAATCTGGAACAATTGACTTGACCCACCGCATTGAACTTTCTAATTGTAAATATAATTTTCATTTTAAACATATACATATTTTAAAGTTTTTTCCGACACTTCAGTACGTTAGTTTTGTTTATACTAGGGACATGTCTTAAGGGATCTGTACTGTTAAAAGTAAAATACGTTTTCCAGTGTTACTATAAAAAAAAAAAAAAAAACCTCAAAAGTCAAAACGGCCGTATTTTCTTACGGTTGAATTTAAATTTGTTTTAACTTCTGGGACTTAGTTGGTGCTTTACCTTAAATGGCAATGCTATTGACGCTTCTTCTTCGCTGCAAATGCAGATGCCATCGGACAACATAAACACAGGCAATGAATCACAATTCGCACTATTTTGGTGGCGTAGATAGAAGGCATATTACACGCCCGGGATGATTAACTGCGAAAATACATAAACAATTCTGTTTGTCTTAAAATGTTTCTAAACTTGGCTTTTAGTAGCACAGAAGGAATGAATGTAAACTTCTATAAATTCTAACAATTATTCTAATAGCAAATTAAAGTAATAACATATAATGTGTTAACCTTAAATTAATTATCAAAATAGAAAGAAAAATACAAAATACAACGATCTAGATATACAAGACAGAAATTAGAGAAACCTGTTGACAGAAGGTTCTCCAAGTTTTCTGCACTGTTTGGTGAATCTTATGTAAATCAGCAAATACTATGCTTATGAAGACCATTTTAATGTGGAATTAGAGAACTTATGTATGTAATATAACTTTGCTGAACTGTAGTAAAAAGAATGTGGAACCTCCAAAAATTAAACTAAAAAAAAAAAAAACATTAAAAATAAATTAAAGAAAATTGATATGCTAGCCTCCGCAAGCCTCAATGAATTTCTCATGCGCATTTAAACAAAGCACCTAAAGATATATATTTCAACATACACTATAGGTATAAATATATATATGGCGCTTTGCTTAAATGCGCATGAAAAATTCATTGAGGCTGGCGGAGGATAGTACATGAATTTTCTTTATTTTATTTTATTTTTAATGTGTATTTTTTGTTTTTAGTTTATTATTTGGAGGTTCCATTATTCTTTCCACTGTAATTCTACTCCCCTCAATATTGAGATCTTTCTGTTATACTGGTGAGTATTCTCAGCTGATGATCGCCAGTGAACGTGAAACAGCTATCCTGACATGTGACTCAGTAAAACACAGGTTCTCAACTTTTTAACTTTGCAGAACATTTAAAACTTTTTGTCATTTCTGGCACAGAACATAAAAATTCAAAACAATTAGAAACACTTATTTTTTATTTATTGTATTTCTGAAGGAACTTCGTATCGCTGAATAAATTTATTCATCGTCATTAAAATTCCGCAAAAATTTTTCAGTTATTAGCAAAATTAAATGACTTAAACAAATGACTTACATTTGTTATTTAGGTTAAATGTAGAAAATATTTTCTCTTGTCGCATTTCATGTTCACATAATTCATGTTCGACTTGACATTCGATGACATTGTAGTTAATGGTTTCTTTCATGATTGCTATTATTATATAACAGCAATTTGTATTCTCATGACATTAAAAAAGTTTTCATTATAAAAATTCAGTAATTCATTTATTTTTAATTTCTGTAAAATTCAAACTGTCTACTTGTCATTTATGATAATTTTTGTTTGATAGAAACATACTGTTGAAGTCATCAAAATAACTCAATACTTTAAATATTATTTTTTGATACATTTTTTAATATTATTACTAACCGTGAATAATAATTGTTTAGCTGTAAAATATACACTTTTTTTTAATTCTTTAGAAATTGCCAATGCTATTAAATTTCTGTTTCTTTTAAATTAACTAGAGATCTTCCTTTGGGATTAGTTTGTTATAGAATAATCTCTTTTCCTCTTTATCTTTTTTTCTTTTTTCCCCTTTCTTTATGTTTGTTCGTAATAACAAAAGGTTTCTGCTGTTGATATCCTGAGGGAGGAATTCAATAATAACCGTTAGATATGTTGTTCTCTGATGACCGTTACAGCAGACAGCGCCATCAAGCGACTAAAAGGAGCAAAATTTAAGATATAATTTTAACGATTTCATATAAAAAAAAAAGATAACACTGTTTAATATTATAATAACACTAAATTTCCATTGAGATTATCTAAAATAAATCCCAAATAAAATTATTACTACAATAATTTACGTTAGATAATTCCAATGTTAATTTCGATCAGATAAGCTTTTAGAAAAATCAAAGACAGATGTTAATTAATAAGGGTATTTTACTAATTCTGTAATAGTTTTCATTTAGGCTCATTGCTTAATTGCAAAAATAACTTTACATTAACCGATAGCAATAATTCAATGAAAAGATAACCTGTAACAAAAAATAGTGCTGTACTATACGCTTGTCTCTACTTCGTATATCAATGAATTGTACTGCCAATCATTTCATGGGATTGTTTGAAACAATACCGTGAAGCTGTATAATATACAATAGTGCATATTGTACGAGAGCTAATAATGATTCGAATGAATTAGGCGTATGAATCCACCAATCAAAAAAAAAAAAATACAGGTTTGGGTAAAACAAACATTAGTGAAACATTCCACATACCCACGCGATAATAGTCATGGTCCCCGAAAGCACGGTCTAATTGAATATAAATTGTACAGTAACTGGTGCAATAGGTTTTGAATCAGTAGAGGCAATAATGATTCTGAGCACAGAAGAAACGATATTTGTAGTCGAATATTACAGCCGTTCGTAGGTCTACGATGAATAGACGGACCCAGCCTTAGCTTTCTGAAACACGCTCTAGAGGACAGTGTGATTCTTAGCGTCATCCAAAAATTCCGATGGATAGATGGTGTGCTGATACAGTGTAAAGGGTGCACGGGACGGCCATGAACCGTAACAACAACAACAAAAAAGAATCATGCCCTTATCTTGGAACTTACCTGTCATACAGTTGTGGCGTGCGGGCAGTTTCTTTACCTGACTCTATCATCTCAAGTAGAAAATTAGGGCTGCTCGATTTTTCTGAGCTGGTAGACCAGAAACTTGTGTAACTTTACATGGCTTAAAATTAAAAATATAATAAAATAAACTTGAATTCAAAGAAAAAAAATTACAACGTATAATATTTCATCAAAACAAAAAACCCCTTGGTTGTCTTTCGTTTCCTCTCCCTCTATTCTGAATGTTTGCACCCAGTTTAATGTCACTAGTCATGAAGTCATCGAATAAAGTGTAAGTTTGTTATTCCAACAATACTTTATGAATTATCTGGAAAAATATTTGTCTGAAAAAAAAAAAAAAATTCAAAAGCATTTCCAGACAGTATTCTCCCCCCTCCCCTTTCCACTTTGTTTTTTTTCAATGGCCAAAGGTACCAATTCTGCAACTTTTTTTTCTTTCACGAAATTCCGAAGTTTTTAAGTAAAAAATCGGTCAGATTCTTTCCTAAGTTCTTGACATTAGTCCCCAAAAGTTTACACGACACTGAATTGTCTGGTGGGTGTCTAGTAGCCAGGTACGAAGAATAACGACGAAACTAACGGAAACACGTTTCCACTTGAGGTATTAAAACCCATTTGCAGTGGTCGTAGAAACTGCAAAGGTAAAGAATCTCTCTCTCTCTCTTGTTCATTTATTTATGTTTTCACTCGGGTGCTTTTAAATCGTAGATCTTTTTCGCTCAATCTAACACGCACTATTTGACCGAGTCTCCGGGAACCAATTTTATCTGAAAGCGCAGTGAAATGACGCGTCAGCGCCCAAGGAAAAAAAAAAAGTACTAAAAGTGTCAGTAGCACTTCTAGTAAATCTCTTATATTTCTCTGCTCCTCACCCCTTTTTTTATTGCTGCCGGTGAAGACATCTAATTACGAAGCCTATCTTGACAAGAAACGTAAAATAGAGAAAGCGTTTATTACTTAGGGTTAATAGGAAGACAAAACAAGGTAGAAAACAGAAGCACTACGAATTTGCCTTGTACTATTTTGTTTGTTTGTTTGTTTGTTTACTTTTCTATTAAGAAAACAAAACAAAACAATGCAAAAACAACTGGTTTCATAGCGAACACAAAACCATAACGACCTCGTACCTAGTCTTCTACAAATAATGATTTATAAAAATATAAAATATTAATAAGAAAAAAAAAAGAAAGAATAAAAAATAAAAAAATCAAAGAAAGCAAAAAAAGGAAGAAAAGGCCGTGATGTTGTTATTTAAGCATTCGACTCCGAGGCCAGGATTCGAACCTGGGTTATTGCGGCTACAACACAATGTCCTCCCAACTGTACGATCAAGGCTATGAACACGAATAAAGCCACTCAGAATGCCTACAAAATGTTGAGAATATTCTTATTATCATGAGACCGGAACAGGAAGTCATTGTACACCGAGTTCTTATTTTTCTGTGCCTCTACAAATCATAAGGGTTTCAAGAAGTTGTGACTCATGTCTATCCGGCTTATAGTTTAGGCTGTAGAGGGGGGTGATAAATGGATTGATAGGGCCTTAGTTTTCGTGTCCTTAAAAACGAGGTGATTTAAGCAAATTTCCTTAAAGTTTAAAAATAAGATAAAAATCTCCCCTGTTTTTACTATCCAGGACTTTTAATTTATATTTACTTTTTTTTTTTTTTAATTTTTCTGGATATTCATTGATATTGCGTCATTTCCCTGAACGATTGAGAAAAAAATGAAATTGATTTGCATAATCCAACAATAAGCAATGTTTTTGTAATATTATTATCATCACCAAACCTTTAGTTAATAAATGAAAATAAAATGTAGCGGATAAATTTAACATGTGTAAATATAGTTAAGGACGTATATTAAAGCTGTCATACTTTCTTAAAATATTAAACATTAAAAAAATAAAAAAAAAAATCTGTAAAAAACTTGTACAGGAGACTCAGATCAGGTTTCAGCCTGGGTCTGTGATAGCTTTTCTATACTTCCTTAAATACAACGTATGCCTTCGAAATTAAATCCTAACTCAATAATCTCAACCCTAATCTAAATGAAATTTCTAAGTTAAAAATTGCTGTCTCGATTCTGATCTTTTTTTTTTTTGTTTGGAAAAAGTAGATTAGTTTTGGCATGGCTGATTATAGTTATCCATAAAGAATTTTATTTATTTATTTATTTTCTTATTTATCTTGTCAAACAATCTTTATCGATTTTTCGTTAACCATTGTTAATTGACAATTTTCTTCTGAATTACCTATGTTTTAAATGAGTGTTGTCTTGCTCTCTGTGATACTGGTAAGTGTAATGAAGAGTTCCATTCAAAATTCTCCTTATTTTAATGTCTTGTGCGGGAGGAAATAGCAGGAAAAGCAATATGATATTCATTATAAATAGTTAACGCCTATTAGTCAGGCAAGAAGTGGAAGTTTGGTAATAACGATAGAAATTTAAATAGATACAATCTCCCTCCGATGTGATTTGGTTTTGGGCTAAAATTTAGTTGGTTTGATTTTGAGTAGTTATTAATTACTGAAATGGAAATGATTATTTTTATATTTGGGCCTGAGAGCCTTATGATTTTAAAGTTCAGTGACCCCCTCTTTTGAATGATAAGTACTTATTCTGTGCGTGGCTAATGGCTATAAAACAGTGCAATACAAAGGTAATGGAGCTGAGACGAGTGACGATCACGGAAAAACATCACGAAACGCCATCAAACCACTTTGATTGTACGAATTAACTCGATAATAGTTCGCAGAAATGATTTGAAAAGAATTAGAATAAAAACCACTTCAAGAAAAGAAATAAATGGATACAAATAGAGAATTCCAACAAGCTGTTTTCTTTTTTTCTTTTTTTAAATCCTTAAATTTAAATTTATAAAAAAATTATAAGTAAAAAAAAAAAAAAAAAGAAATAGCTTAGAAAAAGTTTAAATAATTATTTTTTTATCAGAAATTTTACGTGCGTTGTGGAAAAGACCAAAAAAAAGGGGAGGATTCATCCATAGGATATACACATTCCATCATTTTATACTTTGTCTTCAGCCACTTTTAATTCCTCACCACATTAACTTACTTCCATCCGGTTAACGCTTGTTTAAAACAAAAAAAAATTTTTTAATTTTTCATAAAAAATTCTTATTAAAAAAAAGTATGTTTATTTACAATTTTGTAGTTGCTTTCTTTCTCCCCAGAAGGTGCTGATCTCTTTATGGACGGTGAATGTCACTTCCAAAATGCCTCCTGATTGAAGTTTTCACCCTGACAAGGACTTTAATTTGTATATTAATTGTCACCTCTGACATAATGTATATATAGTGGATCCTGAGTGTTTATTGTCACATTGAGAAAGAATTGTAGCATTTCGAAACGTCTATAAGTTTTTATTTCTGCAAAAGTAAATTAGTGTATTCAAGCTGTGTGTCAGGCGTCCCCCCCCCCCCCCCTTTTTTTTTTTTTTGATAACTTTTTTTTTAAACGAGAAGGAGCTAGTAAAAAGGATACTGAGAAAGATATATCTAGTCTTAAGAAATTAAGTCTGGTTTTTAATCTAAAGAGTGGATTATTAGCAAGATTTCAATTCTATTTCAAAAAGACCAGAAATTTTAATCAGAAATATATAAAAAAAGAGAAAGATAATAAGAACATTTACAATTTAAAAAGAAAATACTTATTGTTGTTAATTATCTCTATTAAGAGTGATGTACTATCTACATCTCTATTCAGTCATCGGTATCTATATCCGTATGTTATGTAGTGTTTATATATTATATATTTGTGAAATAGATATTTGGCACGTATACAGTGTGTTTTGAAATTCCCTGTACAAACTTTAAAGGTAGGTCAGGAATACAAAAACAAACCGTATTCATAGTGGAACGTATGTCCGCAAACGTCACCCGAATGTGCTAGAGGGCGTTGTTTGGCGGCACATTAGTTGGGCAGTGAGTGTCATCAACATTTGAGACGTTGATTTTGTGTGAGTAGGATGTATCGCTTCACTAATGCTGAGAGGGCAGATATGCACCTAGCCTTTGGAGCAGAAAACGGAAACGGACGAGCCGCTGTACGATTATATCGTGAACGGTTCCCCAACAGACGTTTTTCCAATCATCAAACGTTTGCGCGTTTGCACCAGAGATTTGTGTGAAATTGGATCATTCGACGGAAACAGGAAACAGACATGATTGTGTACACCTTACTCTCGTATTGTAAACATAGGGCTAATAAACATGTTGTCTATCTTACTTGTTGTCTTTTATTTCTGAACCTTAGTGTACCTTCTAGCACATCCGGGTGGCGTTTGCGGACATACGTTCCACTTTGAATACGGTTTGTTTTTGTATTCCTGACCTACCTTTAAAGTTTGTACACGGAATTTTGAATCAAAATTTGTAACATTTGCTGAAGCCTCTAAAGATTTGCTTTTGTTTCCGCTGTTTATTGAACAAGAACATTGACTAAGGACTGTACTTAAAATTTATAAAATTTACAAGTGTATTACAACTATTATAAGTATTAATGAATAATCATCATAATTGACTATTCGTTATCTTAAATGATTACAAATAAAAGAGATTAATGAGCTAGCAAATAGAAACCATTTAGGATTTTCTGAAACTCTCGAATCCAAACAGAGGCCTTTGTATAGAAACGGTCGAAGGAAGCGAAGCAGATGCAGGAACAGAGACAGAAGCAATTGGGATTTACTGTGGGACGACTGGAAACATAACAATAAAAAAAAAGTCATGCAATAAAACATGACTGTTGCTTCTTTCAGATAACAGAAAACCAGACTATAAAACATTTACAGCCGATGATCTTATTCAACAGATTTACAGGTTTTATTGTGTTTTTACTAAAACTAAGTTTAACCTTTTCCTAACATAATTATAATGTCCTTAGGTTGATGAAAGATGTCAGATTTGAAACACAAGGTTAATGAAGAACAGTATATCTGTATATCTGAACAAAAGTATGCTATACAAAAGATTGGTTTGAAGGTTGTAGATATTTTTCTTTATTAAATTAAAATTATAATAAAAAACAAAAACAAAAAGCAAACAAACAAATATAGGCATCTTTCATATTTCTTTTGTAAGCAGAATTTAGATACTTTTGTTGAAATACAATATTTATAATTTCTTAGTCGATTACGTTTTTATTTATGATTTATCATATAATTCCCACAATAGCAATTTTTTTTTGCTATTTTATTTTATTTTATTTATTTATTTTTTTTTGCTAATTTTATTTTACTCATTCCTGTTTCAAGTATTAAATTCACTTACTAAATAATTAAGAAAAGATATTAAACAGATATTATATTTCTTATAGATGTGTTAAGCCTTCAAAACGGACACATTGTCCATTATTATGAAAGCAAATAATGTTATTCTCTCTCTATCTCTTGGGTAGACACTGTCTCAATGTCTCATAGCACGCTTCGTCACTGTTGAAGGCTACGCGTTTAACATTGGAGCTTCATTTAGTTGTCACGTGACAGAGAACTCAGTTTACGAGGTATCAAAATATCAATCGATTTAATACTGAGAGCTCAAGGCAATAAAAATAATTAGGAAATGGCAAAGTCAGAGTCAAGATACACAATAATGTAACTGATAAATAAATGAAAATAAAAAAATAAATAAATAAGAATTGAAGTGGATTTGTAAATAATATATTTGTAAAGAGAAGAAAGTAGGACGACTACATTTACAGTAAACCTTATTGAATTAAAACTAATAGAAATCGGAGAAGAGTTAAGAGGAAACGCCTTTTTTATATAATAAATTATAAAGGAAATGCCATTTCAGACAAACATTGACATTGTTTACGTGTCAGTCTTAGATGTCGATTTTTTTCTATCTAAAGCATTCCAACTGTACCGTCATCAGCTGGAGAAATGTAAAGCTACCCGCACACGAGGGAGCTTTTGCTGTGCAACTCGAGGAAATTGAGGTGCACAGAAAAAGCTGCATGCGACTGTCAGGGCGCAAACGATGCAACATTGTTAGCGCCGCCGTGCGGACAACAAACGAAGCACACTACGAATTTGAATGACATCACTGGACATGACGTCAAGGATACTGCTGTGATATCGTTCCAAAACTAAATATTTGTGATTTATTTTAAACATATGAGAAATATTTTTATAATATTTTTAGCCGGTATGTAATCGCAGTTGATTGCAATAATGCGATTCACGAATAACAACGACCAACAGCCAATAATAATCCATTGCTCACTGAAACAATGACGTCACGTGGCAGTTTCCGGAAATGGTGAATGAGCGAAACTCCGCTTGCGATCTGAAATATTCAAAAAATCTAGGTTTTTCAAACGCTATGCTACATTCTACCGCATTAAATTACTGCATTTACATATAAACTGTATTTATGTGTGAAAGAAACTCGAAATAATCTGATATTTTTGCTGTATTCGCGATTCGCCCATCTGAAGCGAAGGAAAAATGTTTCGACGCCATGTTTCTTCCTTGGGCCGACGTCACGAGTGACGTATTCCAACGCTGCACTGTGATTGGGTAATTCCATGCAGCTTCCAGGCAACATTCCGTGTTGCACCGCCGTTCTGTGAAGCTTTTTTTCCATGCAACTTCCATGCAACTTGGCCCATGCAGCTCAAAAAACCGCTCTAGGCATCAAGTTGCACATGCAACTCGGCCAAAAGCTCCCTCGTGTGCGGGCTACTTTACAGTGCAGTGATTCCCAATCTTTATCAAGCCAAGGCCCCTTAACACTCTTGCTCTGCTTATGCGCCCCCACCCCTCCAAAAAAGAAAAATTAGCGAAATAAAATTTAAACACTAGCGTAAATACGTATATTTTACAATAGGTTTAAATGTATTAATGGAGTAATGTAAACTACAAGTAGAAAAAAAAGTACAATTATTATTATTAAAATATGAAATTTAGTAGTTTAGTTCTAATTAAATTTATTAACTTAAGTTCTTCGTTATTCACTGATTTTTAGTTCATCGTGAAGACACAAGACTTGGAATAGAGTCCAACCAGCCTGAAGAGGGCACCACCGTCGCCCGAGATTTGTAGACTACAGAGCCTAGAGGATGCTTCCCTTCCTAATTTACTTATTCCATGTTTACAGTGAGGAGGGGAAAGCGAAGCTACCATATGCGTGTGCGGCCCGAAGATAACCCTACTCTCGCTCTGCCGGACTCTCTTGTAATCGGGCTACGGACTAGTTGTTTGCTACTTTCTTCAATTAAATTAAGGCTGGAGATGATTACACCGTTGTAAAAGTAAAACTTATGAAAGCACATATTTGATTAAAACAAATTTATTCCTAAGTCCACGTTAAAATCATTAAACCGTATCGCGGTTGGGAACCAATGTTGTAGTGGTTTGTTCTAAAGGTGTTACATTACCTCTTCGATATAAAAACATTAATGGATTAATAAATTACTAAATTATTAACAGAAAATACGAATCAAAAATTTTTTTAACAAATTAATGATAAATTAAATAAATAATATACTAATACGAACACTGTAAATCGAGTTTTTATAATTAAGATTCTTTTGTATTTATTGTACGTAGTTATCTGATGGTTCCTAAAACACTGGAAAGATGTTAATGTTAAGGATTTTTTCAAGGTCTTCCTATTATGCTTGAAATTCAAGGGCTTTATGTTGTTCAAAGTTGTTCTCAACTTAAGAGAGTAACTTCAGTATATAGAACTCAGTGCCTGCATTTTCTGCGCTGCAAAGAGAAACATCGCAATCAGGCTATAGAAAAAAATAGACATTTTTAAAATGCTAAGCATGTGCACTTTTTTTTTTAATTAATATTCTATTTTAATATTTATAAACGAATAAAGTTCGAACGAATTTATTGTAAATCCAAGTACTTTCAAGCACAATACAAATGTATTTGTATTTAATGTTGAATATTTATTCAATAAAACTGTATAAAAAGTTTTTTATCATGTAGCGTTAAAGACGATTTTTTTTTTCCCCAATAGAAACTCCGTTTTGATAAACATTCATGAAAACAGAATAGAAAAGGGAAGAAATAAAAGAGGAAAAACGAAAGCAAGGAATCTCGTTGTATAATATCATTATGAACAAAGTCTCTCTCTTTGATGCCCCAAATGGAAGGAAAAATATTGGCTGCAATGATTGCGTATTCGTTTTCATAAACAGATTAAATAGGACACAATTTCCATATTATTTTCAGTTTGAATTCACAAGGGAAGTAATAATAAGAATCCTTAAAAGTCGGAGACGTGGCGGGAAGATGAAAGAAAAAAAAAAAGCAATATGCGTCCAATTTTTCCCAAGTCAAATATTTTCATATTTTCCTTCAAAGGAAAAAACAAAAAAAACAACTTCAGTCATATATTGAAATAAAACGAACAACGTAAAGAAAACATGGATTAGAAGAAAATTTAGCTTAATTGGTGGTAATTTACGAATATTTTGTTACTTTTAATAAATTTGAAATAGCTGTTTCGTTGCATTTTCAGAGAATCCAAAATCGTGCTTTACGGAGCTTTGTTTTTTTTTTTTCAGTGGGTACGTAACTTAAAATAGAATAGAAAAGAAGATGACGTTTTTTAATGAAAAAGATCGTAAATACTGTTGATATATCCTTGACTTGCGTAATTTCTCTGACACTTTTCTGTGAAACGATTCTGAATAATGAATTTTACTTCGGCAAATGCGAAGGAGGCTTTTGTATTATAATACATCTTTGATTCTTTAACTAATATATCGTCAAAGATTTCTTTTAGTCCCCGCAGTCCACTGGTAAAGCGCTTGGCTTTGGGCTGGAGGTCTCCGGCGGAGGTTTTTTTCGATGTTGAATTCTCCTCCAGACGGGTCCTAGGGTCTACCCAGCCCTCTGAAGAACGGGTAACGGGTTTCTTTACAGGGAATAAAGACGGGCGGGCGTCGGGCTGACCACCTAATCTCAACTTAGCCCCAGTTGGTCAGGAAACGCCGGGAGTCTTTACGTCCCGTGACCTCAAGATTCACTAACTATTCTTTGCTTAACTTATTCTTTACTTAGTGTTAATTTTAACTATGAAAGGAAATGTAATTGTCACAACCTATTTTCAGAGGATCGTCTTAAACGTTTGTGACATCATTCGAAGTTTAAATGTTTAAAATATTTTTAATATTTGCGAATATAAACAGTAAAGAATAAGTAAAAAATAATAAGAAACAGCAAACAAAAAATTTTAAAAGAAATTTATAAAAACATTAACAATGAATTTTTTTTATCATTTTAGATTTTCGTCATTTTTTTTTTAGTTGAAAATACCGCATAATACATCGAAAACACCCAAAAAATTGACTGGTTTTGAATTTTAATTTAATTAATTACAGAATATCTTAAAAATTAAAAACAAGAAAATAGTAATTCCAGATGCTTCACAAGTTCATATTCAAATTTTCAGAATTTTAGGTGCATTGGAAAAAGAAATAAAAGGTTTGCAGTCGCCAGCAGTTGCTTGAGTCAGGACCTTAATATAACATTCGATTATCAATACTTGATGGAGAGAAAGATATTTCTGATTTGTATTATAAGTCATTCGTTTAAGATTCAAAATTATTATTGGTCTCACAGCGTTCAGTTAGAATTTCTGCTTTCGAGGAAGCTAGATGTCAAAGACTGAAGATTTTCATTGAAATATTACAATTCTTTTTCCTCCTTTTCTTTCCTTTCCTAAGAGCCTATAATCTATCTTAGTTTGAAGGCTTATTTACGTTCTGTCATATCAATGCCATTCCTTCTTTATTTTTTTTATTTACTTTTTTTCTTATCCATAATAAAACAAATGATGTTGATGACGTGTGTCTAAATTCTTGACGAGGCAGCTTTGAAAGATCTACAGACATGTTACAAGACTGACAGCGTAAAACAGAAATGACAAACACGTTTCCACAATTAATAGAGAATATACATACAATAGAACCAATAAGGACTTACACTGTCAAATCAACTTCAGTAATTTCGACCGAATTTTAGTTTCTAGTAAGTATGCTTGTGCTGTTCTTGTGTTCGGATATCATAGGAAGAAAAAAAAACCCAGATTTTTTCATTGTTTATTGGTTGAGGGTTGAACAAATATAGGTTTTAGGACGCTTGTCTATCTGTCTTTCCACAAATATGTCCAAACTTCTGAGGCTGTAACGAAGAAATTTCTCAGTACTAGAGTGATAACAGATTGAAAAAAAACATACGTCGCAAAAAGATCGTTGTTTGAGACGCGAGCTATGGTTTGATGTTCATTGGAGAAAAGGTTTTGCTTCACCAGAACATCTGGAGAATTTTCCCTTATCGCGCCTGGAAAAAGATGTTGCTCTGCTTCGCTTCATAATACGTCCTAGTTCAGGGAAGCATCAGCGAAATCAATAAGAATAAATAAATTAAATTTGAGACGTTTTGAATATTTGTTTAGTTTTATTTTTGTGATTTTAATTTTACAAACTAGCAATTCAGGGCTACATTTTCCACAGATTTCATATTATATTTCGGATATTTTCTTCATTTTTAAGAAATAAGTTTCAGCCAATACACAAAAATAAGTTAAAAAATAAAAACGTAATTATAATTATAAAAATTAAAACCGTAGATAGGCCTACATGATCTGGAGTTTTCGAATACCTTACTGATACAAATTTGTAAATTTTTTGACAATGAGCTCCGCAAAGGAATCTCGAAAGCTCCAGATCATGTGTACATGGTTTTAATTTTTAATTATAAGGATGTTTATATTTTTTTAACTTATTTTTGTGTGTCGGCTGAAACTTATTTCTTCATATGAATTACTCAGCATACGTAAAAACTTTTTCTCCATATTTCGGAAAGTGATAGTTCTAAAGTATCGAACTTCTAACTTGTAACCTTCTTCGAACTATCTAACTGATATTCAAACTTTTGAAAAAAAAAGTATTGTAGATAGTCTTAACGAAACGAAAAGCTGTGTGTCGTGGAACAGATCAGATTAAGAAAACAATCATTCATAAAGCATGACAAAAACTTTTAGTAAGATCCACAAGGACCCTTGGTGGAATGAGGATAAATCTCACGGGTTTGAGGAAGTGGGACAGAGTGTTAAAATAGATTGGACTGTGTGAGGGAAGACATAAGAGAAGAAGACTAACGAGGTGCGACAGGATGACAGACACCCCCTCCCCCTCCACATCTCTACTCCCTCACAGACACTCGTGCTACAAAGATTGATGATGAACAGACAGATCGCAAACAAAGAGCCTTAGAATATTGACATGTAATCGAATAGTAACATATTACGTTAGATTCTAATATGTGCATATAATTTCTCTGTTGCTTTTGTAAGCACGAGAATATTATGGTTTATTGAGAAATAGAGAAGCAAGCTGTAGAATTTCATTTAATATATTTGAATTGAAAACATCACAGGAAACAAAAAAAAAAAAGTCGTAAAAAAAAAAATTCAAAGTCTTCTCATCTTAAAATGTTGATTTCTTATTTATCTTTTGTTTTTAAACTCGTGGAACCAAAGGAAAAACCACTGGAAAATAGAAACAAATTTTCCTTTTGTTAAAAATGAATTAAATCGCAAATTTTTGGTTAAGATGCCTAAAGCCTCTTAGTTACATCAAATGTAAGTAACGGAGGCTTTGTTGATAGAAATTCATTTGTCGCTTACGCTGTTTTTCTTTGGGATTTTTTTATTGTGATGGTAAACAGCGCAAATTTTCAAATAGAAAAATTAGATTATCTCATATCAACCTATTAACCGGCTCTAAAGTTATTAAGAGAGAGTTACCTGTGTAATATATTCTATGAGCTAACTTTAACATTAGCTACCACAAGATCGTTATTTTGCAGTGTTTGTGAGATGCCAGCGAATGAATAATTACGAACACTATTTGAATTTAATTTAAATGAATATAAATATATTTAAAATTACTTGTATTTGAAATTACTCCATGTGGACTTTCATCTCACAAAATGGCATTGACTTTGGCAATGTTGAGTATAAAGGAGCCTTCGTTGACCCTAATTCAATTACGTTAATAAGAATTTTATAAAAACGGATGTTAAAAAAACAGAAACATTTGTTGTTTTCATTTATTAACAATATATTTTGATTGATTAATTAGTAATAGAGGTTATATTGTTATCACGATTGATATGATTTTAATTTAGCATACCTTTGTAACAACAATTAAATTTGTTGATCATATCATGTCTTTAAACTTTATTATATTCTTCAACCCGTTTTTGTTTGTTAAATAGATTCTAATCTATAAGATATTTATTCTGGCTTGAAAAACGGGAAGATGAACACTTCCCGAAAATTTGCTTTTAGTATTTAAATAAATCTTTTTAAATACTAGTGTGATGAGTTGAGGAGTTTATTTACAAAAATCTAACATATAAAAGTATGTGCTCTCCTTTTTTGTGTAAAATTAAAAAAAAGTTTCTAAATGTCACTGCTTATTTGTAGCTAGAATTCATTATAAAGTGAGGCACTTTCTACAGGATAATCCAGGAAGAAAGGTCAATATTCTGGGAAGTTGAATTATATTTGTGATAGTTGAATCATTAATCTTGGATGCTTAACTTCATTCAATTCTTCTTTAAAGGTCTGGAATTCGCTAATCATCAATATAATAGATATCTCTTCTGATCTGCCTGCTTTAATTCACTGTCCTTGTTTAGTAAAATATTCTTGTAGTATTTATATCATCTACTGGATAGACGTGGCAGAATATCAGTTTTCAGCATACGTTCCTAATTTCACAATTATACGGATTTGGAAACTAAACAACACAGTTCTTTTCAGTTATTTCAGAATAAACACTACATTAAAATGCATATGAATCTTTACATCTTTTACACCGATAAAGTTTACATTTCTGCGATATTGTCAACCATCGTCTTGACAAATTTCTTCATTATACACTCTTTTTTTCCTGTTGTCCTGGCAACCACAATCCGTCAAGCCTTACCCAATCATTGTTGTGCAATGGTTTTTTTAAACAACTATTGTACTTCATCTTATTTTCTATTATTGTCATATTCCCATGACAGTAATAGAAAGTAAAATCCACAAACACTAATTATTAATGACTATCAATTATCCCACTTTGCATATTACCAACACCAACACACATACATATCTAAAGAAATACATATGCAAAATAACTAAAAAAAAAAATAGACTAAAAGTTGAGCTAAATCGAATTAACAATTGCGCTTGAAGAACAAGAATATTCACTTAATTAAATATTAAAATTCAATATTGAAACTACTATCTATTGGAAACAATCCATTTGATGGTATATTTACTGTCAAATAAAAAAAGTTGATTAGAAATATTTGGAGCTATAACTTTAATACGGTTGCAACATTCAATTTGTACCAAATGAACACCATCTACATATATACACACACACACACACACACACACACACACACACACACACACACACA
>JAFIDM010014012.1:71101182-71120650 GCA_023159025.1 Thereuonema tuberculata
ACACACACACACACACACACACACACACACACACACACACACACACACACAAATTGCGGCAGTGACTTTGGGAGATCGAATGTGGTAGTGAAATCGAGAGTGGATTATTGATCGCGTGAGCAGCAGTGTGTTGCCATCCACAAATATAACAGAGATGGGGGTGGGTGGGGGAGGAAGGGAATGTGTTGATTCGCAGTATGGATCTCCCGTCGCCCTCAAGGACTTGTCATGCAGATGGCAAAACCAATTTACATCGCGTGAAATCTTTCAGTCAAATCCCATCATTTGTTGCATCTCGAAATCGGAATAAGAAATGGCAAAACTTTTCTCGTCCGAATAGTCTGAATAAGAAGGAATTGGACGAAAGAAAACGTTACACAAGCCGACAGAAAATCGCTACTATTCAAGTGGTCCTATTAGAACAATGTTGGATTTAAAACAAAGTATAAAAGGTTATCTCTCGCAAAATTTGGATATAAATTATACTGCGGGATATAAAAAAAATGTATATTAATTATTTTTATAAAGTTAAAAAAAAAAGAGCTTAATACTTTTAAAAAAAGTTATGTGACATATACACTGAAGCTCGGTTATAACGCGGTTGTTTATATCGCGAATCGGATATAATGCGATTTGGTCTTGGACCCCTTCTATTTCGGAAAAGGTGTATAATTGTAAAATTGCAAAATTTACCGTTTTTTCGCCTAAAATCAAATCAAAGGTGTAAATTAATATGCTTGTTTCCTCATTATTTACAGTAATTGAGACTCTACACCCACCCTAATGTCACGAAAATGCGTCAAATACAATATATTTTTAAAAAAATACCAGAATCGCGGACTTTTTCGTTTAACCAAAATGAATATCGAGATCTGTTTTTCTGCCAATGACAACCAGTAAAGAGGTCCATTGTAATCTAATAGGCGTATGAATACCTAGTATCGATCCACGTGACTCGTCGTTTGTACAAGATGCCAAGATGGCGGCGCCAAATCGATTTTGGCTAATATAACCCATCAAAGTGTTGAAAAGGTAATGATTTATGTATTTATAAATATCAAATTCTCTCACATAGCTCTGAATGATGTAGGTAATCGCGAAATGACCATTTTAAATAGATTTGGAATCGTGTGGGCGGTAAAAGGGTGCGATAAACGACATTTGACGTCGCGAAGTCATAAAAGTTAGGTTATATCGCGATCTTCGAGATCTTGGATCCGAAAGATCGCGTTATAACCGAGCTTCTGTATATATGACAAAAGTTATATGATAGATACATTATTAATTTTTATCAATTATATAATAACATTGTATATATTTGTAAAGTAGGTTTTATTACATAAACATGTTAATTTATATTATATTATTTATACAACAGTTCTTGTTACGAAAATATATTAATATATATTATGTGAATATATTAAAATAATAATAATTTATGTGTTAGTTTTTTCTATAGCTTTTATTCTTAAATATTCTTTCATAGCTTCTAAAACTAACTAAAAGCTTTTTTTTTATTAGTATTTTTATCCAAATATTTGAAAGCATTAGAAAAAAATATCTTTACAATGTAAATGTTTATAGCCCGTGCTTTTTACTATTATTTACAAGAGTGTAAACTTTGGTAAAATTAAAGTTAAAAAAAAAATACCCGTTTCAGTTATTAGCGTTTTAAAAACTTTTTTTAATAAAATTTTATGTTAAACCTTATTCAATTCAATACTGTCCTACAATAAATTCTATGAAATAGAATCGAAAAAAGTAATTGTGTCGATTTCCAAGGCACTCAAGCGTTGGGTTATAAAGCTTTTTTGGGTTATAAAGATCGTTTTTTTAAACTTACATTAGTTTTCACATATTCTTGATTCATTGCTAGTTCAGGATACCAAATTTGAGCTGTTGAGCAACGGGATTATGTTGCTGACGAGGATCAATCAGTACAAAACAGCTCTTACGAGTTTTGGGTTTTTGATAGACCCAGAAGTTGATGTAGATTTTTTTTTTAATTTATAGTAAAATGAACTGCTAAAAGTAAGTATACAGAAGTGAAGAACTATACAACCATAAAATATCAGAGCTATTTCTTTTGTTCGGAACAATAAGTATTAAATTTTAAAATACGAAATAAATTTTAAAATACTTATCATATACAATATTATACATAGATGTTATTTATTATTATTCATTTCATAAAATAGCAAAGTAAAAAAGTATTAACGTCTATCATGGATTTGCTAAGATATAAATATATAAGCTGAAATCTCAAAAATAAAAAAAAAAACAAAAACAAATAGCAGCTATTAAAAACATCATCTAAAAGCAAAATTGGGACATATGTGCTTTTGAATTTATGTAAATTTGCGATAACTTTACCATTTACATGACTGAAAAAAAAACCTCAAGATTTTACAACGATTTATTTAAAAGAAAAAAAAAATAGTACCGCTATACAAAAAAACGAACAAACAAACAATGGAGGTTTAAAATAAACAAACTGAAACAGCAAAGGGTTATTAGCCTATATCTGTACAGTGCTTATGAAAGACCCAGCTGGGTTTTTTTTTTATAAACTTTTTTTTCTCTTTTTTTTTTTTGGATCTAAATTTAAAGGCTTCTTAAATGAGATGCAGACAGTTAATTTTGGTCAAAATAAATCTGTCGTATCTTACTAAAACGCACGAGGAAACAGATCAGCACAAAATCCTTGCTGAACTCAGCAAAAATAAAAAAGAAAGGAGAAAGGGGGAAAAAAAAAACCACACCAACGCTGGTTTAATGAGGCCCTGGTCTGTGTTATCAGACTCCACAGGTGAGCGCTACCTGGCTTCTCGCCAAAGACGTCGGATTAGAGACAAAGCAACGCAAGTCTGGCTTAACTCCGGAAAAAACGGAAACAGCCGGAATCGAGTAATATTAAAGTTTAAGGAAAGCATCAAAATTCGAAATGATAAAGAACTCGATTTGCATTTTATAAATAATAATAATAATAATAATAACAATAGTAATAATAATAATAATAATAATAAATTAATTAATTACAGTCGGACCTCTATTTAACGAACCTCTATTTTGCGAATTTCTCTATTTTGCGAACTTTTCTTTGGAACCAAGAACATTTTGCTAATTTCTTCGTAAAATAACCTCCAAATAGCGAAGTGCATTTTCTATTTAACGAAACAGCTGAGGGAAAAAGAAGAAATTAACGATGATGTGCTGATTGATGATTATCTTTCACTTGATTTTGAAGTTGAGACCTCGGAAACACTAACTGAATCGGATATTTTGGACAGTGTGAAAAATAAAAACAATATATCTACAGCAATGAATAGCGATGAAGATAAAGATGATGAAAACGGTGATCATGATGATCTTGATGAAGAAATCAAAAAAACCTTCGTGTGATGAAATGTTAAAATCATTTGAAACAATCCGACGCGGAGTACAATTTGAGGAAAATACTGAAGGGGTTTTGGGTGCAATGCAAAGATGCGAGACGTACAATGAGCAAAACACTTTTTCAAAAAAAAGAAAAAAAGACAAAATTAACAGACTTTATTAGTAAAATTTAAGTGGTAATGTATGCTTTATGTCATTAAAATTATTACTTTTTTAATAAATTTTATTGTTTATGTATTTTAAATCTGTTTTATGTAGTTTAAAGTAATTTTAAAAGGTGAATCTCTATTTAACGAATTTTCCATATAACGAACTTTTTTTGGGGATTTAGCGACTTCGTTAAATAGAGGTCCGACTGTAAATAAAAATTAATAAAGCATTTGTTTTATGAAATTTTCATGTGTTTTTTAAATTTTAGTTTCTTAATAAATATATATTTTATCATTTCTTTTTTTATTTTTATTTTTGTAAAATATTAATGTATAATGTAGGAAACGTAACAGCGGATTACTACGTTATCTCTTCTCTGGAATGAACCTAACGAAAATGAAGGATTACAAGAATACAACAATAACAAGTCCCAAATTGTAGTCCTGTAATAAAATGTATCAATTTTCTTTCTGTAAAACACTGTTTTTCGTTTTTGGCAGATGTTCCTTTTTATAATGTATAGAACACTTCAAATCTGCAAAAAAAAAGTTAGCGTTTTTAGCATGTAAACGTTGTTCCTTATAGAATACTTCAAAATGCTAACACGTGCAGCAGTTTTACTGAAGTGAATTTTCACAAACCAGTTGATACACATTTATAATTTTGACGAAGCATCTTCTTCTTTGCAGCCCCACTGTCATTCACATTGTGGTTGTAACTAAGCACAGAATTCTAGGCTTGTTAAAGGTGAGAGAGACTTGTCAAGGGGTCTGAACACGGACAAGTTATTTGCGGAAACTAGAAATGTAATTACAGTGCTTCATTACTAAGAAGATGCTGGTGGTAGAACACTTGGAGAACAGTTGACACGTTAATAGGAAAGAAGACCTACTTGACTAGTTTGTGAGAAATTGTCAGAGACTTCACGTGAGAAAATGAAACAGCTCCAATTTCAGGTTTCCCATTGTAGGCTTTTGAAAGGAGATGGCTACAGATTGAAATGGTACAGACACCATTTGCAGTTACATGGAAAGAAAAAGGCAACAAACTTAACGAAATAAAAGAGAGAAATACGTTAAAGCATTACTAAGACGTTTATTGCGTTTGTAATTTCATTATTTCGTGCATAACAATGTAATATTTAAGAATGTTGCTTTCAAGAGAAATTGCGCGATTCCTCGACTTCATATCTGGACTTTATAAACAACGAGTTCAAAACCAAGATTGCGTCTCTCTAAACTGTAAGTTAACCATTTAGACAGTTCTCTATATTTCGAGACTTGGATAAAAATAAAAATGGAATGCAAAGGACTGAACTCGATCAAAGAAAAATCTAGAATTTTTTATTAAAATTATTTCGTTTACTTTGGGATGAATAAAGATTCTTTAAAATAAATAAATAAGTAAAGTATGTATATTTTGTAGGTGTGCACTGTTAAAAATGCGAGTTGGGGCTGTTTCACGGTAATTAAAGTATGCACAGAGAATGAAGAATCACCAAATAAGGCGGAAAACGGATCGCTTAGTTGATCCTGGAACTCATTGACGCGGAAAACAATATGGCGGCGTCGTAAGAACAGGTTACTGTAAGGCTTGCACAGCCAAGCTAGAAATATAATTTGAACATTTTCTATTAGTTTTAAGAGTCAGGATGATGGAATATGTATTTCTGAATTACTAGGAAGATCGACTATTGCTACAATTTTCTTTCCATTTGACAGTGAAGAGAATTGTCAACGAGCGAAAAACGATGTGACCGTAGTTCATTTATCTCGGTCGGGCGTTTTCTTTTCCTTGTCCAAAGTCACTTTTGGATATGGATTATATATTTATAAAAAAATTGAATAATTTAAAAATAATAACTACAGTACATAGGTACGTTAAAGGTACAAAGAATTAAAAAAATATCGAAAATCTTCCACTCTTCTGCTTTGCATTGTAGAAATGTAGAAAATAGTTACGATGGTTTGCAATAGAGGTCGCTGAGCGTACATGGAATAAGTAATCCATAACCCACGATTTTCTTATTTTTTTGTGTCACGTATAGATTTAACAACGATGCAGAGAAGACACATGAAAATAAAAAACATAGTTTTTGATGTCCCGTTGTTAACAAACCTTGCTATATGAAATGTATCCTTTTTTTTTTTAGGTTTCATTTATGCACATTAAGGCTAATATTAAAAAGAATACGAAACAAATCGTTCATCTGCTGCAACAACGACATAACTCAAAAATACTCGTTTCTGGTTATTTGCAAAAAGGAGTCTTTGGAGTTCTTTTTATGGTAAAATGACATAACTGAGCTCCGAAGACGAGGGAGCGAATTGTGTCACTATTGCATCAATAGAAGAATGTGTTGAAGAGTTCGAAGCCTTCCAACTCTTTCTTTGGAAAATGATGTGTTTGGAGTTAGGCCCTTGTTGCAGCAAATGAGCGAAATCTCTTCTAATTCATTTCAAAAGTATTTTTATCAGAAATGCTTGTTTTTCTTTAAAGTTGTGAGAAGGATTATTTGGCTTTTCACATTAAACCCTTGCCAAAAAAAAAAAAAAAGTGGTACAAAGCATTAATGAGACGATACGTTTCTCTATAATCGTGCAAGAAAAAGCATTATTCAGTTGGAAGTAGCATTTGGGCTGACTTGGCTACCAATAGTGTGACGCTGTTGCCTGTGGCATCAGACTTGCCGCCATTACTGACCCTCGCCAACGAAAACAACGCAAAGATAAACACACGAAAAAACACATGGAATTTTCTGGGATTCGCAAAATTTTTATTCGTTAATTTTTTTTCTTTAAGTTGTAAAATCCTTTAATGAATACATGTTTCATAAAAATGAATTAATGTTTGTTTTGATGATTTGTTTATATTTTTTTTAAATGCTATGAATTATCTTTAGTTCTTTTAAAAATATTTTGAATGTGTAGCAGTAGATCTTCTGCCACTGTTCAAATATTTGGAAAAACAAAAACAAACAAAAACTCTTTCTATGTATTGGGGCTGTTTCGTTGTTTTGAAATCAGGTTGGAAGCTTATAAATAGACCTTTCTTGAACCTCCATTACCATTATTAATGTAAACATTAAAGATAAAAAGAAAAATGAATTTCAAAAATTTATAAAATACACATTAAGTCATGTTTAAACTGTAAGATAGAGAACATCTTAACAACTTGCTTATGACACTGTACGAATTTTATAGCTCCAGTGGTTTAGGAGATGGACTGCCGGACTGGAGGGGCTTGGCGGTGGTCGGGGATTTTTCCACGGTTATTTCTCCTCCAGACCGCCCTCAGGTTCACCCATCCCTCTATCAAACGGCTACCGGATTTCTTAAACACGGGCGAGCGTCTGGTTGACCATCCGACCCCCAACTAGTCCCATTGATCGAGAAGTCTAAACCTCTGGCGCACCCCAGGACCTGCATGACCTGTTGACGAAACACTTTAATTTTAATAAATAAAGTACCGCAACAACGTCAATCAACGATGTTTATATAAATGCGGGGGTATTTGAAAAATCTTCGCGATAGCTTACGATAGTAATAGTGACACTGATTTCTTACACGTTGCAAATGCAAAAGGTGCAATTATTGCGATTATTGTGATTGTTGTAGAGCTGTATTATACATGTAATTGTTACGCATAAAAACATGCAATTGTTGCGATTGTTGCTAATGATAATTTAATGATACTTATCCACGACAAAACGGGAATGTAAGTCTTCTGATCTTGATCAGAAGACTAAAAAAAAAATGCTGTTGTTTCATAGAATAATAATTTTTTTTATTTTTTATTTTTTAACGATTTTATTTGTTAAACCTTTTTTTTTGTTGTTGAAATAAGAGACCTTTAGAATTGGCTTTAGAAAATCATCACTAAAAGCCATTGGTCTATTCAAATTTATTCGGCATTCGCTTGGAAATCGACCAGCAACGGAGCAACATGGAATATTCTGATGAAACGGATCAAAGGGAGATTTGCAAGTCTAATGATAAGGAACAGAAGCCACCACCGGAGACATTTCTCAACATATCGGACAAATCACAAGAATGAATTAAAAGAGATCAACGACAGAAACCAATAAGTTATTTCCGTTTAAACCAAGGCGCGTTTCCGGTATTGCTGTTTAGATAACACGAATAATTAGTAAGTCACTTTCGGCGTGTTTTCCATTTGAAGCCATTAGCGAAAGGCCTTGTTTCCAAGGTCTTATCAATCATTACAAGCTAAAGATATTAGGCAAAGAAACAAGGATTTGCAATATTTGTTTTTTATATATAAATAAATAAGTAAATAAATAAATAAGGTGAATTTTTAATTGCTTTTTCACTAACTATTTTGTAATTATTAATTAAACATTGAAGTTAACCATAAAAACAAAAAGGTTCTACAATAGACTAGACAGGTCCATTTGAATGCTGGAGGCTACGAACGATTCACAATCACCGGGATGAAGATAGGATCATAAGGTCAATCCCGTTTTTTATCCTGATAAGAAAACCCAGTTCGCGCTAGGACTGATCTGAAGCACATCCCCTGACAAAAATCCCAACCTCGGCCGGAATTTGAACCTTGATCCTTCAGCTTGTAGGAATGAGATTAAGTCACTGCATCATCGGGCTAATCTATATTACTAAAATCTTTTATTTCTCTGTCTTTCTGTGTGTCTGTCCGGCGCAATTTTCTGCGATAATGGAAAATAGAAATAATTTTTATAATGAAACATTCGCGACAGGATTCGAACCTGTAACCTTCTGATCCGAAGTCAGACATCTTACCCATTAGGCCATGGGAACTACAACTCTCTTCACATTGCTTTTTTGACTTATCTGTCAAAACTGAACTGACTTTGACTGAAAAGTAACAATCTATATTACTAAAATCTTTTATTTCTCTGTCTGTGTGTCTGTCCGGCGCAGTTTTCTGTGAGAATGAAACATAGAAGGAAATTTTTTCAATGAAACATCCGCGACAGGATTCGAACCTGTAACCTTCTGAACCAAAGTCAGACATCTTACCCATTAGGCCATGGGAACTACAACTCTCTTTATATTGCTTTTTAGACTTATCTGTCAAAACTGAACTGACTTTGACTGAAAAGTAACAATCTATATTACTAAAATCTTTTATTTCTCTGTCTGTCTGTCTGTCCGGCGCAATTTTCGGAGAGAATTTTCTGAGAGAATGGAAAATAGAAATAATTTTTACAATGAAACATCCGCGACAGGAATCGAACCTGCAACCTTCTGATCCGAAGTCAGATGCCTTATCCATTAGACCATAGGGACTACAACTCTCTTTATATAGTTTTTTGACTTATATCTCCTTTCCCCCATCAATAAGGAATGTATTCAATCTTTTTTTTGAATCTCAAGATTGTTTATTTATTTCACATCAGTCAGTTTATTTGTAATTCGAAACTGACAATTAGAACGATAATTGCCGAAACGTTGCAATATTTTAAATATTCTTACTTAACCAAATCCTACGTGATATTGAAAAATATGTGGGTGTACACGCCAGATGTTGGAGTAAAGAAAACAAGAGTCAAGAAAGAGAGAAGCACTCTTTTTTTGAGGTGGAATACCGAAAAAATCACTATTTGCAACTCAAAAACCATCAATA
The DNA here is from genome assembly GCA_023159025.1 of Thereuonema tuberculata. Classification (NCBI taxonomy): domain Eukaryota; kingdom Metazoa; phylum Arthropoda; class Chilopoda; order Scutigeromorpha; family Scutigeridae; genus Thereuonema; species Thereuonema tuberculata. Next base: position 71,110,357 of record JAFIDM010014012.1, read on the forward strand.
AATGTAACTCAAACGTCACTGAAAAGTGACAATCTATATTACTAAAATCTTTTATTTCTGTGTCTGTCTGTCTTTCTATGTGTCTGTGTGTCTGTCCGGCGCAATTTTCTGAGAGAATGGAAAATAGAAATAATTTTTACAATGAAACATCCGCGACAGGAATCGAACCTGCAACCTTCTGATCCGAAGTCAGATGCCTTATCCATTAGGCCATAGGGACTACAACTCCATCATATGGTGTTTTGACTTATATCTCCTTTCCTTTCCCCCATCAATAAGGAATGTATTCAATTTTTTTTTTGAATCTCAAGATTGTTTATTTATTTCACATCAGTCAGTTTATTTATAGTTCGAAACTGACAATTAGAACGATAATTGCCGAAACGTTGCAATATTTTAAATATTCTTACTTAACCAAATCCTACGTGATATTGAAAAATATATGGGTGTACACGCCAGATGTTGGAGTAAAGAAAACAGAGTCAAGAAAGAGAGAAGCACTCTTTTTTTGAGGTGGAATACCGAAAAATCACTATTTGCAACTCAAAAACCATCAATAAATGTAACTCAAACGTCACTGAAAAGTGACAATTATAATTAAAATGAGAGTCAAAAAAGAATGAAGCGATACTTCTATTAGATAGAATACTGAAAAATCACTATCTGTAACTCAGAAACCATCAATATTTGGGATACAAAAGCCACTGAAAAGTGCCATTTTGAATAAAAAAAGAGACTCAAAAAAGAAAGAAGCAGTATTTCTATTAGATAGAATACTGAACACTATTGTAACTCAGAAACCACTGAAAAGTATCATTTGGAATAAAAAAAAAAAATAGTCAAGAAATAAGAAGCAGTATTTCATTAGGTAGAATACTGAAAAATCCCTATTTGTAACTCAAAAACCATCACTATTTCTAACTCGAAAACCACTGAAAAGTATCAATAGGAATAAAAAAAAAAGATAGTCAAGAAAGAAAGATGCACTATTTCTATTAGGTAGAATACTGCTCAGAAGTTAGACGTCTAGACCACTAGGTCTACATTCTAATCTCTGTAAAAAATAAAAATGTATCATAGATATATGATTTACAAGGTGGTTCTAAAAGCAGTCGTAGATTAAGAGAATATAGACATCAAAAATTAAATTAAAAAAAAAGCTTTTAAAAAATTTTAGTTTTAGTTTCCTTGATGTAATTTGTGTGTGTGTGTGTGTGTGTGTGTTTTTTTTTAATAAATAAAAAATTGTTTTCTGTTACATAAGGGAGGCTTCCGGAGCGCAGCGACGGGCAGCCGACTAGTATTTACCAAAAATTATAAGGATATTCATCATAGAAACTGACAGAAAAAATGAAAAGTTTTTAATAATCGAAATTGAAATGAAAATTTCATACTTTAGGAATAACAGTAATGGAAGGGTTATGAAACTTGTATTGTAAACTTCTGATTTATTGTATTTACATCAATCTTTAAATAGTTAAACCTCAGTTTCTACTTATTGTTACCTTAAGTCCTTCCACCTTCTGTATGACTCTTCATTTTTTATTTGTGATTCGATGAAAGAAAAATTACTTCTAGCTTAACTTTTTAATTCAAAATTTTTTTAGCTGTTAATATCTCAATTTAACTTTAAATTCAGACTGAATTTCATTCTCAGTTGATTTCTAAATTCAGTCAAATTAATCCAGTCGTCATGAAATACACAATTGCTGATCATCACTCTTTAGGTATCGGATCAAGAAAGATTTTATCAAATAAAGTAAGATTGCATTTATTTAATCTAAATCTCATTTAGTTCCCTCATTTACGCAGTAGGCTTCAGCACTGTTACAGTTTTTTTTTTTCTTAAAATTTAGTTCAGTATTCTTGCAAATAGAGAAACGTGAAATAGCTGTAGGCTTACGTCTGTCCATCCATCCGTAGTGAGGCGCTGGGAAGGTGATTAAAGAAATCTCATTTCTTAAATAACTATCGTGGTAAATTTTAACGAAATTTCAACACTTGTTTTCAACTGGATTTCAGGGATCAGTTTAAAGGGATGATAGGATAGAGACCAAGGTAAATGTGTCTATATTTTAGGTTGGACATAAGTAAGCAGCGAGCGGGATTTTACGGAAATTCGAACAGCAGTTGTAGGGTGATGCGAGTACAAACAGACACAACCGTAAAGAGAGAAAAAATATTTAAAAAAAAAAAAAAACAACTGAAAGATATTGTGTGGAATAATAAGACTGCGCATGCTCAATCAATAATAAAAAAAAATTGGAAAAAAAAATTGCAACATAGTAAAAAAAAAATGAGAGAAGAATAAAGCCTGCACACAAGCATAAACACAAAACAAACATTAAAAGTCCATAGCTTCCACCTCAGTACGACGAGGCATCTTCAGTGGATCTTCAGTTCAGTTGTGTGCAGATTGTATTCTTCTCTTATATATTTGAGCACACGCAAATACTTAAGTATTGAAAAAAAAAATATTGTTGCTTTATTTTCTTAAGAATTTCTTCAAATAGAGCTTTTACTTTTCCATGGCATTAATGATCCTAAATTCTTTTCTTGGGACGTCTTTCTTTTAATCATATACTTATTATTTACGGTAAGTATATTTTTGAAAAAAACCCCTAAAATTTCAGATTTTAATAATTTATTTAGTAAGGCCTTTCGAGAGTCAAAAGAAAGAAAGAAAAGTAACCTAAAAAGACTGTTTTCGGGCGTGGGCTTTAAGCTCTTCTTGTGATCTGTTTTCTCTTTCTTTTTTCAAGTCTTTTCTCAAAAATCTCCATTTTTCACGCTATCGAATGCGGAATAACGATAAATGGAACGCAGAGGAGAGAGAGAAAAAAAAAAACCACCTTTCTATTCTTCTTCTCTTCGCTTAGAAGCTGCTACATTGTTCTGCACTTAAATTATTAGGAGCAGACTCGAAATTATTTTAAAAATAAAGTAAATAAATAAACAGCAAATAAGAAAGCTTTGGGGGCGCTGAAAGGATTTTGCTTTTCCTCTGATTCATGATTTATTTTTGAGTTAGTTTTTGATGGATTGTTTATTTACAAGCGTTTTGAAAAACTTAAAACACATCGAGCTTTCGACGCCTTGCACTGCGCAGGCGTTGTCAGATTACAGAAGCGAGGAAAATCTAGCTATTTTTAACTATCTCGTAATTGCTTTTAACTAGTTTAATCTTTTGAGTACTTGAAATCGCCCAAACAAGAAACGAGTTCTTTCAGTATTTTTTTCTTTTTCTTTTTTTACTAAGTCTTTTAAAGTACGTCGACTATCAACCTAAAGACTAGTAGAAAGTTCTATCGTTTCTCCTTTAGAAAGAATCATCTAATTAAAAAAAAAATCTTAATAAAAGAAGCAAAGTTAAATGTCAATAATAAGGTTTAATGTAATAAATGTTAGGAAAAAAACCTAAAAAAACGCACAAATATGGGAAAAATAGGTTTCCGCCTACCTGGACCTTCATCTAAAATTGACTAAACCCCACATAATTGTAATTTCAATATTGAAAAAAGTAGCCTTACTTTTTTTAATTAATTAAAAAAAAAAAAGTCTTCTAAAACAATTTTTTTTTTAAACTGAAGCAGTGAAAGAATGGAACCTATTCACAAGAATAAAATTAGAAAACGTATATTTGAAATGAAATTAATTTAAAATTGCATTTGAAATGTATGTTTGTTAATTTTATTCTTGTATGTAGGCTCCGTTCTTTAATTGCTTCAGTTTTGAAAGTGATACACAGTTTTTGAAAGTAATCCTAACTAACATTTTTTTTTAAAATTAAATCAATTCTCAGTCAATCTACCAAATATAGTCTTTCCACATCCTCTGACCTCCTACTTCCCAAATATTGTTTATCTGGTCAATATTAGCTTAACAATATGGTTCAGAGGCAGTCCTATTCTTACTATTTTGTAAACTTTAATGAAAAACACGAGTAACACTCCTTATTGTACAATACTAATTTAATTCTTTAAAAAATTAGAGCGATTTTTTTAAAAAAATAATAATTTTTTTTTTTACAGCAATCAAAGTGCAGTCAAATCTCAGAATAAAAGACGTTTGTCTACAAAAGAAGGATTTCTAAAAATGAAAACCCATTTGAGTCAATTCGAGACCCTGAAACAGCTGTTTCGAGCTTATTGGACTCTCCTCAAACAGCGAAAACCCAAAAGGCGTGAGAGGGGAAGAACAATGTGTTTGTTCTTTTTTTATTATTTTTGTATCTTTAGTTCTGATGGGTCACTTTTTCCATCACACGGATTTTGAACTTAGTTTTTTTAACCGCGAATACTTTTAACGCTGACTTAAATGGTAAGGGAGACGAAAAAGTGGTTCTTAATTTGTTTCTTTCTTTTTTTTTTTTCATAGAACTTTTCTTCTATGCATTTAGGTTAGCCTCTAGCTGATGAGCTCAATGAAATAGAAACAGTTGTTCCAGGCTTCGAATAGGTTCAAAGACTGCTTCATTTATTCCTTTTGTAAAGTTTTAATAAAAAAACAGATACCTGATCTACGAAGAATCCAAGGATTTCGGAAAAAGAGATTAATATCAAATGAAGTGATAACAATGGAGTTGAAAACTTTATATATTTAAAATTCGCTGTAATGTGTATTCAAAGCAAATGTGTTTAAGCAGATTTTTATAAATGAATTAAGCTTATTTAAGCTATATTTTGTTTTAAATAAAAGAATATCTCCAAAATGATTTCCCTTAAAAGCTTGTTGAACTTTATATTAAGAACTTTTCAAAGAACTTGGAAGATATAATGTAAAAAAAAAACAATATATATAAAGTTAAAAATATTTATTTATTTATTTATTTATTTATCTCAGCCTGTCAGTTTTAATTTTCAATTTCAAACTTCATTTTGGACAATAAATTAGACAATTTTATAATTATATTTCATTTCTGTAAGATTTATATGTAATGACTTAAATGGGACGTTAATAGACTGATTCTTACTAAAGCCACTTTATTTTTCATATTTTAATCTTACTTTACAGCAGGTATCGAACCGTAATATTTTTCGCTCCGGTTTTCGTTAAGGTTCACTCAAAAGACAAAATTTCGGTTCAGGTTCAGCTCCACCTTCGACCAAAAACATCGGTTGTTTTCCGGTTCGGGTTTGTTGGTAGTTGGTAGTAGTTTGGACCACATGGCGACCAGGGTATGAGAGTGGGAAGTCGATGAAAGTTTTTAACCACAGAAAACTATTCCGTTTTTCGCTTATACTTTAAATGAGGAGAACTGAAATGAAGGAGTGAAATAAAAATCGGTTTTCGGTTTCGGTTCGGATGTTTAGATTTTTCGGTTTGGGTTCAGCTCCACTTCCACCGAAAATATCGGTGTTTTTTTTTTTTTTTTTCAGGTTCAGATTTTCGGTTTCGTTGCCCTGCTTTACAGTTTAACTTTTATTTTTATTTTTCTATTTAACATCTATTTTAATAATTTTCAAAAAGCACTTAAAAATTCATTATTCGTTAAATTCCTATTGGTACAAAGATGTTCATTGAACAGGAGAGTTAGGAACAATGTCCCTCCATTAGGGATCCATTCAATGAACCCTTTCTCTTTTGAACGGATAGGGTTTCTAAGTAGGATTTAAAAGCTTCGAAGCAAATCTTGTTTCTGAAACCAATGAATGGGTCGGAGTAGCATCAACAGAGGATGAAAAGCAATTAACTTATAAATCAATAAGAAAAGAGTCTACTGATGATCTCCGCGCACAAAGAGCTGAAACGATTTGTTTTTACCATGTTTCTTTATGAAATATATACTTTTATTTCTCCCTTACTAATTGAATTTTTCGTTTATTTTCTATTGCTAAAACTTAATAAAATTAATTTAAACATTAAAAAAAAAATCAGGGTTGAAATTAACAAGATTTTGACTGTATTGAATATCATGGATTCAAAAATAAACCTTAATATTAGCTTATTTTTATTCTTATTTTGGTTTTGTTTTAATTATACAATGAGGCAATTGCAATATTTGACATTTAAACACCATTTTTTTTCTAAGACTGTACACTATCATTAAGAGAAACTAGTTGCTCCCAAACTTTTCTACCTAACGTCTTCTTTTTCTCTTCGACTCATAGTCCCTCACTTCCGTCATTTTCATAATAAACCAAAAATGAAGACACGAAGGTTCATTTAATACTTGATTTTGGAACTGAGACAAACCTATTTACCTATTCTTACGACATCTTTTAATCGTAAAATTAGATTAAAATGATTTCAAATAATACACAAATAAAAGAAATTCAAAACTTTAGATGTGCAACTTTAAAAGTTCGGCCTAGTTATTCAAAGGCGATATTCCTTGCCTCTGGCGATGAAAACATCTTCGCGTTTCCCTTGAAATTCCCTCACGCCCACTTCTGTGGAAACAGTAAACTAAACGATTGTTTTCAGTTGCCGTAAGATAACGCTAACTATTTATCGACTTTCGATAGACAAAAACTAACAAGGGCGGATCTGGAATATTTTCTCGATGGGCCCATAACCTTTGGCATAAAAAAGAATTTCCGCAAACATTAAAATATGTTGTTCTAATTATTACTAGTTAATAAAGGAAACTTTTTTTCACTACAAAGCAAAAATTAACAGATTCAGTGACTCGAACTTACCTCCACCTCTTGTTCTTATAATAATAATCCTACTTAAAAATATTCGTGTCATACATTTTGAAAATGTGAAGCTCTTACTTGAGAAGCACTTGATTCGTTGAATTTACTTAAAATCTTTACTTACCTATAAAGAAAAGAAAAAAACAAAATTAGATTTTGAAGGAATATCAAATTATACAAAATATATATAATTTTTAATCGAATGTAACCTTTTGAGTTAACACATATTTTTTTTTAATTCAAGATTATTAAGATTAACAAAAAATAACAACAAAATACTGTGTTAGTAATAATGATTTTATTATTATTAATAATAAAATATTTGCTTTTAAGCATCCATTAATAGAAGATTAAAGGTAGGCCTACTTGCCAAAAAAAAAAATATTGAAAACGAAAGTCCAGAAGCTTCCTCAAAGAACTTAAAACCCATTTTTTTCATTATTATTTAATGTTGAGTTTTTTTTTTATGCTTTTAAAAATTCATGAAACTAATGTAAAGAAATGTTAATAATAATTTCAAAATAAGAAATGTTATAATGACTACCGAATATATTTGCTGACAGTTTACAAATTCCATTTGCTAAAAATTGATTTACATATACTGGCTTCATTTTTACCCTTAGGAAAATATCCTAACATATAACTTCAAGAAATATAGATATAAATGTAAATAACAAAAAATGGAATTATCTAACTGAAAGTTCCTGTAAATTCATTTGGCCCAAGATTAGTGATTGGGATTAAAATACTCTATTAAATCCGCGTGATACGGATTAAGCATTATAAGATTGGTATGATGTTTGCAAAAACTTTAAAGTTTCTTTGTGAGCCGTCTTAGAGTGAAATTATCAGTTGAAATATCATGCCCATCCCATATTGTACTCTATCAATTAGTCATTCGATGATTACGATACCTATTATCTTATAAGCTGAAATTTTAAATGTAAGTTTACATTAATAATTTTCAAGATCCCGTGCTCATTTGGTTAAATAAACGCTAATCTGCGACAAATCTCTTAATTGTACTTTAAGAACCATTATCCAATGAAGGTAAAATTTAAGTTTTCCCAATGTAAGATCTGCATTCACTTTGGTATCTATTGAACACAGGTAAAGAAAACATCGAAAAATATTAAACGAAAAGAAAATTGATCTTTTTGCATTTTTTTTTACACCTCCGTAATCACAGAAACTCAAAAACTATTTCAACTCAACTATATAGTTGTTGAGTTGAAATTTATTGCTCTGGAAAAATTGAAAAGCTTATTTTTAACAGATAATCACATTCATCTTTACATTCTGTATTTGCACCAAAATCAATACTGGTGCAAATATTAACCCATAGATGTGTAGCTCAGGGCCAAAAACAACTGCTAGTTACTGTGTATAAGAGTGTTTTCACGATAAAATAACAACATAGCAAAATAATCAGAAAAAGTAAAGGAAATTTTCAGGTTTTCTTTTGTAAATTACGAAATGAAAATCGGTTCTGTTGTACTATTTCTAAGAGTATTTCTCTTAACATTGGAAGTGGATGTACATGTTCCCATTGATGTTGGCGCTTCTTCTTACATTGAGTTGACGCTGTTACCTGAAGCAGGGAAAGAAAAGGAAGAAAGGAAAAAGAAAAAAAAAATATATATACATACCGTATAAGAAAATATTAAGGATAAATATTTCTTTCATTTTTGCATATATGTATACATTTACGCTAGTTACATTTTTAAAGTTGACATTTATAGAGTAAAGAAAAGACGAGCATTAAAATATTATCATTTCACGTTATCATTTGATAACGGGTGATGATAGTAATTTTCACTCGAAATCTAGGGCCAGAAATTACTGCCCTATCTTATGTATGTAATAATATTAAAACTAAAAAAATCTAAATTTGACTTTCTTTAACTTATGTAATAACGATACATATTTATCATTACTAGTCGGCTACCCGTCGCTTCGCTCCGGAAGCCTCGCGTATGTAACGGAAAACAATTTGTTATTTATTAAAAAAACACACACACACAAATTACATCAAGTAAAATAAAACTAAAATTTTTTTAAAGTTTTTTTTTATTTTAATTTTTGATGTACATATTCTCTCAATTCACGACTGCTTTTAGAATCAGCGTGTGAATCATATATCTGTGATATATTTTTATTTTTTATAGAGATTAGAATGTAATCCTTGTGGTCTAATGCCTAAGACGTCTAATTTCGGAGCAGAAGGTTGCATGTTGGATTCCAGTAGATAACTTGTAGAAATTATTTCTATTTTTGTAAATTACAATAATTGCACCAGGCCGAAAGAGAAATAAAAGATTTTCGTAATATAGATACAATTTTCAGTCGCTTTTGAGCTACAAATAGTGAGCTTTCAGTATTCTACTTAATAGAAATAGTGATTCTTTCTTTCTTGAGTCTCTTTTTTTTATTTCCATTGATACTTTACAGTAGTTTTTGAGTTAGAAATAGTGATTGTTTTTGAGTAACGAATAGCGATTTTTCAGTATTCTACCTAATAGAAATAGTGATTATTTTTTTTTCTGTTCTTTTTTATCCAATTCCAATTGATACTTTTCAGTGGTTTTTGAGTTACAAATAGTGAAAATTATCTATATCTATTAGCTAGGCCATCAGATTGTTCGATATAGATATTTGAAGAAGAGATTTCAGATGGACGTTAGTTGATATAGATGATAAATGAAGATCATAGCTTGTATACGAAATTCTTCGCAACAAATTGATTGTGAGTATTCTTTAGAGTGAAGATAACCAAATTCTGTTGAATTGTGACTCAAAGACCTAAAGTTGTATGTGAGTTAAGACAACGTTTTCCAATTATATGGCAACTTTATTTAGAGTTTGTCCTTGAGCTTTATTGATAAATATCGCATAAGAAGGTCTGATCGGAAATTGTTTTCTTGTGAAAGTGAATGGAAGTAGATTACCGCATGGTTCCATAGACATCCTATGGATGAAAACAAAAACTTTGTGAGTTCTGTTATAATTTTGGTTTCTATGAGATCATTATCGAATGAACAGCATTTAAGTTGAGTTCCATTGCAGTATGCAAAATTGGGATTGATTTTCGCAACAATATTATTGGAGATCCAATCTTCAATGACAAACGATGTTGAGGAATTCCGCTGAGATTCAATGCGTTCAGACACTTGGGCATATAGAGATGTTCGTGTGATGGATTATCAGCAGTGTCAATTTTATTTGCACTTGTATTGTATGCTCTGTAGTCTCTCCTTGTATTCTTAGACTTATCATTCGATTCATGTTATCGACACTCTCGTTCATCTCGTTTATCCAATTCCAATTGATACTTTTCAGTGGTTTTTAAGTTACAAATACTGATTTCTCAGTATTCTATCTAATGACGTACTGCGTCTTTCTTTTTTGACTTTCTTTTTAATTACAATTGTTACTTTTCAGTCAAAGTCAGTTCAGTTTTGACAGATAAGTCAAAAAAGCAATAAGGAGAGAGTTGAAGTTCCCATGGCCTAATGGGTAAGATGTCTGACTTCGGATCAGAAGGTTGCAGGTTCGATTCCTGTCACGGATGTTTCATTGAAAAAATTCTTTCTATTTTTCATTCTCACAGACAGACAGACAGACAGACAGACAGACAGACAGACAGACAGACA
>JAFIDM010014012.1:71120660-71134150 GCA_023159025.1 Thereuonema tuberculata
AGACAGACAGACAGACAGACAGACAGACAGACAGACAGACAGACAGAAGATTTTAGTAATATAGATTGTTACTTTTCAGTCAAAGTCAGTTCAGTTTTGACAGATAAGTCAAAAAAGCAATAAGGAGAGAGTTGAAGTTCCCATGGCCTAATGGGTAAGATGTCTGACTTCGGATCAGAAGGTTGCAGGTTCGATTCCTGTCACGGATGTTTCATTGAAAAAATTCTTTCTATTTTTCATTCTCACAGAAAACTGCGCCGGACAGACAGACAGACAGAGAAATAAAAGATTTTAGTAATATAGATTGTATTGTAAGTATTTCAAATAGGAAATATCTACGACAGGAAAAATTGGAATTTCTCCATCTCCATCCTTCTTACTAACTTGAAAGAAACTGGACAGCGATTTTGGTTATTTCAATAAGAAAAAAAAGCAAGGGCCAAAGTTATAACTCAAGATAAGAATTGGAACTCAGGAAGATTCTTTTTTTTATTTTCATTGGGAGTCAATACTTCTGGTGGTGCAGTGTAAGTAGGCGAAATATCAAGTGTTATTAGGACAGTGCTTGACAGCTTTAATGCCTCGATAGCAGAGCATCAACTGAGAGACACTCAGCTGTCAACAAGCTCAGCTCCAAGGGATTACAGGAAGGAAGAAAAAAAGGAATCACAAAGACACTTCTCTCAGTCATAAGAGACGCTTTGAAAGACGCGGGGGAGGCGAGGAAAAGACAAAAATACTATTGCAAAGGAATGGAATCACGTCTTTTTTTTCGATAATCAGCCCAATTTCATTATTGCAAGAGTGGTTTTATCAAATGAAAACAAAAAATGACAGATTCAATGAAAAGCTTTTTATAAATTTTGTCAACCGAAAATCTGAAAGACAAAAAATAATTAGTATCACTTCTTAGAAGGGAAAAAAATCTCTTTAAATAAAACATCATTGTTACCTGCTAAAATTAGCATCATCAAAGAAAAAGTACAATTGATGTCATTTTAACCCATCACAATGGAAATATAGATTTTCTATATAGAATATTCTATATAGAGATGATTCTAATATTCTATATAGAAATGATTAGATTGTAATATTCTTTGACTAAGGATCGGATACTGAACGCATCTCCACATTTCCAAAATTTGTTTAATACAAAGATCAGGAAATAAAAAAAAGTAAAGTAAAAGTAAAGTGGAAAAAAAAGTGAAAACGGTTTCAGTAACTTAATTGCAATCGAAATGTTTATTTCATCTAGGATTAAAATCTTCAATAATTAATGATTAAAACATACATGTATTTGAAAATTTTATATTTGCTGAATGTTCCTTGCTTTTATCATTCACTTATTTTATTTCGGGGAAAGTTCAAAGTTAGGAGATCAACTATACAAAGAAAAGAAAAAGTCTCTTCCACCAACCAACGAAAAACAAAAGTAAAAAAGACCTTTGTTTTAGATATTGTCCAGCCCCAATTGTTCTTATATTTCGAAATGTTATGAGATGGCTGGGGGTGGCTAAATATTTTTAATATTTTCGTCATTCATTTCATATCACTATCCGGCTTATCACCGGAGATTAGCTTATCACCACATCATCAGCGGCGTAATTTAGAATTAATTTAGTAAAAACGCAATATATTAAGACTTTGCTCTCTTTAATTTAAATTTTTTAAAAATTGCAAAAACTAAATCAATTGTAAAATCACTAATTAACTATTAACTATCTAAATATTAATATTAAAAATGAAATTTAAAACATATATATATATATTTAGTAGCATTGCTAGAGGATGGCGACTGGAGCAATATCAGATGGTCGAAAGAGGGGACCTGATATTTTTTTGGGGGGGGGTTGGAAAGTCTTGGTATTCCGACCAAAAAAAAAAAAAACAGGTTCTCTTTTGGATAAGCTTTCGGGTGGCATTTTGATTCTTTGCCCCTTGTTCCCCAAAACGTAGATGAATCCCTGTAAATATATATACCATTTTTATATTATTTAGGTCCTTACATTGACTAAGTGAATAGTGAATGTACAGAATAATGGATGGCGTATTAAAGATTTCCCAAAGCTTCACTTGGTAAAGATGTTGCTTTAAGATGATCTTACCTCTATATTAAAACAGCAGAATTCGCCATTAACCAAGTAATATCACAAGCTATCACTGGATCTCCATTAAGTGATTTCCTTTAAGCCAATGCCCTTGTCTGATGCTTACGTCTGATGCTATAAAATTCCGCTGAACAATGCGAAACGCGATCCTTGTGAGCCTCACTGGAGAAACCAAACAGTAAACCATGTATACAAAATGTCTCCTCCCGAACTGAGCCGCTTTCATCAACTGAAACTGACCGCATCGCATTTCACATTTTCGCTGAATCTGTTTATAGCGGCCGTTTCAGTGAAAGCCAACAACGGAAAACCCTCGGCTTCATTCACTCAAGTTCGACAAACTAAAGGAAAGAGAGATTTAGAAATAAGTTTGTTCTCATTTCAATTTATACACTATCAAATTGTTATGTTTTGTTTTTGTTTGCTATTCTTTTCCTAATCTTAAGAAAAGAATTTAAGCCATTATTAAATAACTAATTTTAGGCTGTTATTTAAGCTACTATTTTTAGTAAAAAGGAATTTAACATTTGCTAATAATATATCAAACAATAACCAAGGAAGGCACAAATGAAACCAAAAAGATTTCGCTCCTGGGAGCCTGGGACGGCTGTTTCGTCCTCTTTAGGTTAAGGTTTTTTTTGGTCCTTAGTTTCATCAGCCAGACAAATCCCCCTCGATGATAGACTGAGAGGTGCGAAAGGCGAAAAGTTGCTTTCCTTTCGCGCCTTCTGTGCCTATCATCGAGGGGTTTGTCTGGCTAGAGAGTCCTAAAGAGGACGAAACGGCCGTCCCAGACTCTGGTTATTATTTTACTATTTTTAGTAATTAAAGTGTGCAGAAATATTATTAATAAAATGTATTTTAAAAAAGACATACGATTTTTATAACCATATATTATTGATAATTTTTGTTAAAAACAACTTTATTTTTTAAAACTCTGTATACATAACAAGAACAAATGTGTATGTGTACGTCTTACGTATGTTTATTCCAACATATGATACGATATGTGTCAATGACATTTTATTGCATTTTTTTTTAATTTTTTAATTAATAAGAGTTTAAAAATGCACCAATTTAAGATTTTGGTGAAACTAAAATATCTTAAATTACGAAAGTTAATTTGAATTTATTTTAATAATTTTTCCGTATTTCATCATTTAATCGTATTGTTTCAGACAGAGAAACATGGTCTTTAATACAATTGAAAGGGTTTTACTTCACTTGGCTGAGCAGATGCAATTCATTGTGATTTTCTTTTAAAAGCCATTCACTCAGTGCATTTGATAGCCATTGCCCTGTGAAACAAGCACATTCCACTAAATTTGCAATCTTGATAAAAGGGCCGAAGATATATGAGTCGGGCTTAAATACCCGCATGATTTACCTTCGCAGTCAAGTGGTAACGGATTCGCTCCCAAGCAACTCAAAGGAGGCTTTCACTGTAAACGGATCTGTCTTCATCTGCACAGGCTTATTCGCAGTATTCGTAGCGATAACGCTCAATTGAATTCAGCCTCTATTCAGTTGCGTGGCTGGACTTAATCCGTTCTGCTTAAATAGGCACTAATTTATGAAACAGGAGCATTTTCAGTAAAGAAAAGTGTCGTTTCGTTAAAGCAGTTTGATATAGGTACCAGAATGACGGTCTCACGTCCAATGGGACATTCTGCACCAGGACTGCAGAGGAACGCGTATTGCTTAAAAACAAATAGACACTCAGATTTTTGTGGATCATTGTTAACAATGCGTTGGGACATTCTTTCTATCATTCCAACACTAACGATAATTAAAATTCATCGTTATCAACGTCTAACAGAAACAAAGGCATGCATCAATTCCATTGTTAAATAGCTAACAACTGTCCACACCAAAATCTTTTAACCGTTATTTAACCGATTTTTCTTCATTATTAATGTGCAGGAAATCCCATCGTTTTCGCACGCCAGAGACCGTAGAATTAGTGTCCCAATTCTTTTTTTAAATCATTTTTACAATAAATTTCCTGATTAGTTATAAATTAAAATTTGAGATCAATGAATTGCCAGAGAAGTACTGATGCTCTGGACGAGGCTTAACTGATGCTCTGGACGAGGCCAAAAGATAGAGAGCTTTAGGAGTACATCAATTGCAGAAATAGAAAAATCTATAATATAGAAAATGCCTAAAAATACGAGTAGAAGTCAAAATAGAAGTTTGTGGTGGTGTGTGGGTGTGGGTCTTTGTATCCCTTCCTATTAACTTTTGAAATGCTGGGTGGATCTTCTTGGAAATTAGTATGTACATTTGAGGACTAGGAATGATCAAACTTTGAAGTATTTTCCTGAAACATAGTTAAAGCATTGGATTTCTATCCTATTTCTCATTAATGTCTCATTGTTTTAAGCAATGGACATTAATCTTGGCAGTTAATTTATTGTGCTTGATTTGATCAGATTAAAATTAATCGGATATGGAAAATTATAAGTAAGTAAAGCAGATTTATTTCAAATTTTTATCAGATACGGAAAAAAAATTATTATTTGTATTTCGTAGATATTGTCTTTGTAGAATTTTTGTTTTTGTCGTTTTTACGACTCACAAAAGCAAATAAATTAAGAAATTTTAAGAAATAATGTTTAAGTTTTAAAATTACGATCTTGTAGCTTTGTTTTTATTAATCTCTTTCAGGCAATGGTTAATGTTATAATATATTTCTTATAAGTTAGAACTATAATTTCATATTTTTTGATGAAACTATAAACGCCCACTCATACTGCTTGTAGATGAACTAACTAATTTCCTAGAGCGACTTGTAGTATTCCTTAGACATCAGTTATTGTGGAATTAATCAAAATTTCTATATTAATTCTAGCTCGCATTTTTATTGCACACGATACTATCTACTCCCTACTGGAGATTCATATACTTTTAGAAATCTAAGACATCAGGTTCAGAATATAGAATTCCAACATTGTTATTTGCAGACATTAGCAGATGCTGAGGAAGAGAATTAGGTAAAGAATAGCTAAGAGAAGCATTAATGTTTTTAGTTTGTCTGAGGATATCTCTTATATGTATCTGATACTACAAAACAAATTCCAATGCATTTTAACCATCAATATTAGTAATTGTATTTGCCGTGCCTGCGCGGTCTAGACAGCGGTCTGCCATTGCGGCCAGTGTGCCGGTACACGGGTTCGAATCCCGGTCGTGGCATGGATGTTTCTTTCTTCTACTGTTTTTCGTCCGTTTCTGCGGGTGTATTGTGAGCTGCCTCCTATGGCATACCCTGGGCAACGATTCTTCGGCCAACAGCTCACTCTCTCGCCCCTTGTTGTGGCCCTTAGTTATAAGAGCCCGGGCACTCGATATGATGATGAGTAATTGTATTATTAGCAAAAGCTGTTTCAAGAGTTCAGGATTAATCGGAAATTGTTAGAAACGCTAGAAAGTCTGGAGAAGCGTCATCTAAAAGGTCAAGGGAAATAGCCTTAAATATTTTGCAAATACAGAAAGAAATTCACGACATTATAAAGAGAAGGAAAGGAGACACAGAAAGATGTTAGAAACAAGAAATCTTCAGAATTTAAATAGAAGTACCAGTAAGTAGTTTTTTTTTTTTTACTCTATTAAATAAGACTTAAAGAAATACAACAATCTAAAAACAAGAAAAAAAGTGTCCAGTACTGCCAGGCTTTGTTTTCTATCAGGGTAAGATCTGTGTTGCTGGTTTTTCTGTTACACTGTAATCTCTCTCTTCGGAACAAAAGCTCTCTTTGAAGGATGAAAGCGACGATTAAGGTCCAATGATAGGAAAGGAGAGGACGGGACAAGGAATAAGAACTGGCTTCTGTTGAAGCCACAAAGACCACAAAGAACGAAGACGAAAAAAAGACAACGAAAAACAGACCAGAAGAACTACAGCTCTCCAACTGAAGTGAGAAACGTACCAGACAAATTGGTCCTTGTAAGCTTCTAAATAAATATATCCATTGTCGGTTTTTATTAACATTTTTGTTGTTGTTTTTTAACAGAAAAAAAAAAACATTCTGCAAAATCTAAATATTGATAAATTTAGAATAACTTAATGTTAGTCATTCATTCATTAAAAATGAATGAATAAACACATTATAGAATCAACCTGATTTTCATAGGGATTTTTGTTTTCTTTTATTAACCACAAATGAATAAAATTACAATTTAAAACAAGGTATACTTGAAAGAATTTCAAATCTATTTCTCTTTGTTAAAAAAAGGAAATATGAAATAAAAAAACTTATTTCGTATTTTCCTTTTTTTTTAAAGTCTTAAAATAATAAATAAGTAAATTATACCGCATTTTTTTTTTCACTTCTAATACTTCAGTATGGGACTTTTTTCCGAAGACGATAAACCCAGAAAGGCATGATAAATAGATGGAAGTCACTTTCGCTCCCTCTAGTGACTCCCGAACAAACTAAACAAACTCATGATAAACTGAAAGGCGTAAATGTTTATTTATTTATTTATTTATGTGCAGTATCTGGTTCTATTTCTTATTCATTTTCTGCACTTTAAATTTCTTTTTCCAGCAATTCAGTCAATGCTCCTTTTTTTAATTGTTCAAGAACGATTGGGTCAAGCTGAGCCAGGAAGAGACAAACACAGAAAAAAGAAAGAAGAGAAGCAGCCCGACTGCGGAAATTGAATCCAGGTTCTAGCGTGGTAATCTGGATCACAGGACCCAGGAAGGAATAAAATAAAAAGATGAATTGAGTTCCTTAATGAGTCAGTATCACAAGCAGTTACGAAAACAGATATTCGACCATTTCCTGGGCATGAATCTTCTAATGAAATGAGTCCAATTCTTGTTTTAGACTGACGAAATTCTACGAGTTCTGTTGCTTCCTAAGCACAATGTAGAAGTATTGTTATTTGCTTAATCAAAGTAATCTGACACTTTATCGTTCACACATCGTCGAAGGAAAATCGATTTTGGAGGTTCACGTTACGGGACGGGAATAGTACCGCAAACTTCATTTTCTTTTTGTTGGAAGGAGATTGGTAAGAGTAATAAATAAAATCAAGACAAACTTCTATTAGTTTTTTAATAAACATTCCACACAAAAAATCATTAGAATAACTAATATTTCTGCTGAATATCTTCTTTTCCGATAAACTCAGAATGTATAGTTAGAGGGAGAAAAAAACAAAAAACAAACGGGATAACTTTTTCCATTAATTATTCAGCGGAATTGAATCTTTAACTTACCAACGCCAGATAAAAAAAATATATTAATAAAACAAAAACAAAAACATTCAAACAATTAAAAAAAGTTCTTTTTTTTTTGTTTGTTTCAACATGAACCGCTTAAAAAATAAAAATATTTTTTTACGTGGTAATCAGTGTTCCTCATGGAGATGAAGTCTTTTTCTTAATCTTTTATATATTCGACTGAGAATGTTCAATTTAAGATAATACCTATTCATTTTGATATTTAAAAAAACCGTTGAGAAAGAATTATTTAGCCCAACGATCTTTACACCGGGATTCGAAAGTTGTCATTCCAAGTTTAACTTCTTACTTTTAATGCAAATAAAGATAAATCACTACATTGTATTTCATACCGATTGAAACCGTTAGGAAGCCACAAGATCTTTACATAAAATGGCGCCGCTATTTCCAGTAATCTTCAGTGATTTTGTTTTTTTCTTCCATGCACCGAATGACTGCTGCTCTTCTTCAAATGAGTGGGTGGGCGGTTTTTTTGCTTCGTCAGCTGTTTCCAGTAGATCGAATGGACGACCTTTCATCAAGTGGATCAAACCGGAATCATGATCTTACCCAAAGAGGAAGTTTCCAATCCACCAACACAACGATCTTCTTCGCTCTTTTTTTTCCCTTCCTTTGATTCCTGTTCTTGAAGTGTTCGAACAAAGAACCGAGGCTTCAATTCTTGTCTTGTTTTTTTTAGCAATGAATAAATCAAGTGAACTGTGTAATTTCTCTCTCACTTTAATAATATGTCTTTCATAAGTTGTTTTAGAATTGTATAGATTTTTACAGGAATGCAGTGGAACAAATATGTAATTATTAACAAAGCACGGACTTATATACAATAAAACACATTATCTTTAATATCTTTGATAACAGAAAAAATGTTTTTTATTATTAATTTGAAATTCTGAAACTGCAGATTTTATAGAAATACAACGAAATAAAAACTTGAAATATCGAATTTCGAATAAAAAAATCAAAAAGACTTAAAAACGGAAGATTTACTTTTATTCAACAATTATTTCTGCAAAATTAAAAAAAGTTACTAATATGTATTTGTAAATTTCAGAGGGATTAGACTTGCCGTATTCTAATGTTTTATTATTTTGTAAGTTCCTTTTATTTCTTATAGATGAACTGTCTACATTAAGCCGTTACGTTTTTTTATTTTGATTCTGATACCGTTGACTTTTCGATTTGACCCAAATTACCCAATCACAACAAAACACGTGACTGTTGATTATCCAATCGCTATCTTTGTAACTATCCTTTAAATTTCTCTGCGTTTATCGAAAGCAGTAACCAGTCAGAGTTCATTTTTTGCAGTCCCTGCTCTTCCTTTTTTACCGTGACAGTATCACTCGAAAATTATTAAATAGCGGTACTGAAAATTAATTTGGTTTTGGTTTGAGAGAATTAATTCTCGCTACTTTAACTAAGCCTAGTTGTTGATCTGTGAATAGTTTAAATTTTTTTTTTTCATAATAATGACAATACAAATTCATTTTAACTTTCTGGACAGAATAAATAGAAATAACGTGTGAGACCAAAGTATAAGAAAAATAGAAATAAAAATAGAAATAAGAAGAGTAAATTATTCGAAAAACCTTTTTTTTTATGGCCAAATAACCAATAAAGAAAGAAATTAAAAGTTTACATTAAAAAAAATACTGTAACAGAAAGAAAAGCAAGAGTGATTACACAAATTAAAATCAAAATTACCTAATTTAAATGGAGCTAATTTTTAGCCCGTCTTAAATTCTGTGGACCATCTTTTTTCTCTATTTGTGGTAACAATAAATAAAGATATTTAATATTCGTTGTTACGGTGAAAATAAGCAAACATCAAAATCATTGTTAGCCATCTAATAATGCTTCACAAAAACGAACTCAAGTAAAACAATCTCTTGTATAAATTTATGTAGATTCGAACATATTTTCAATCAGTAAAAAACGGAATTTCTGTCACTCTGATGTAATAAGAATTCTTCTTTTTCGTGGTCAGTTTCTTCCTCAGGGAATCTTTGACTTCGTGTCCAGTCATTGAGAGCATTTGCCTTTCCCCAATGCTCACACTTAAGAGTAGTTGTTGGTCTTCGCCGTCGTCGAAACTGACACGTTTTCGCAGCTAAAATTAGTCCCAACCTACGAGATCGGATTGCAACTCCCAAGGAATGGAAAAAAGAAGCCAGTGAAGGACTGTCACTTCTTCTTTATCGCTAACCTTATACAACAAATCGATGGAACGTTTTATTCCACTTCATTTCTTTCTTTCAATCAATAGTTAACTTTCGAAAGATAAAAAGAACCTCCACTGCTAATAAGTCCCAATGTATCATTTCTACTCTTTCTTTCATTTTCTTTTTTTCTATAGACCTTTTTAAATCTCACTTTCTTCAAAAATTCAAATTCAAAGAATGATGTCTGTAGAAGTTAGCTTCATTAAAGCCATCGTAATAACGCTTGTGTCACTGGAAATAATATGACAAACTTTTAGTCCAAGACGCTTAATAGTCTTTGTTCGGGAATCATCACTAAGAAAGGCAATTTTTGTTAATTCTTATTTTATTTTTAGTTTCTCCATACGATTGTAATGGGAAAATATAACAATCATGCAAACGACAAAATATTTTTTTCTTTCTAATACATCAAATCATTTGAGATTTTTAAAACTTTTGTAAAAAACAGGATATTGATTGTCCCGATTTTAACGGTTATTTCCGTTATTTGCTATGCAGATCTTTTTTTTTTTTTTTTTTTTTTGGCACTGTATATTTATGAATACATTAAGGACAGTTGCATAGAACCATTGTATACATGAAGAAAGTGGGCTTAAAATTCTTTCAACACCTTCTTCTCTTTTTTAAAATACGGATATTCTTTTTGTGTAATTTAAAAAATATATTTGCAAAACCAATTTTTTTTATTATTTTATTTAATGTCCTAAAATTGTAGAAGTGAACTACAATTCACTTGTATTAAAAGAAAAAAAACAACAATACAAGTTGAAATGCATTCTGGTTTGAAATGTCCGATCATGAATTTGGGTTTGAATTTTCGATGAGATATTTTCAATTTAGACTAATAGTATACGACTGCTTGATGTAAATGTTCATCTAATTTTTTCAAGCAGGAATTGCAGATTGTATTCGTAAAACGGAATAACATTATGAAATTCAGAGTTATGCTGTTCCGTGAGGGCTAGGTAAAGTTATTCTGTAGACAGACACAATACAAATATTATTTTATACATAACTATACTAAGCCTTTTTTGTACAGTTTTATAATTTCGATTCACAGGTGTAGAGACGGGGTTGAAAGCAAACAATACATGTGAAGCAACATTCGAAAATTGTCCTGATTTATTTAAGGAACACAAAGAGTGTAGCAAAGGTAGCAAAAGTTTTGAAGTAGGAGAACCTAACCAAAGAGCCGCGGGATGAGTTATTGAAGAAACGTTTCCTTAAAATTAATTCAAAACATCTTCTTGTTTTCTTGATATTAATATTGATAAATTACAAATTATAAAAAATTCAAAACCAACTTCTGCATACCAATATTTCGAACTTTATACCAAAGAATGTTATCAAGATTTCTGCAAACCCTACAGTAATAAATAAAGAGAAAAGAAAAGAACGATTGATTTTAGAGTCATGCATAATAAATTACAGTCAATATATGAATAAGGATAAGTATTTAAAAGTTAATGAAATTTCGTTGAGTATTTTTAGGAAATTCTTTTATAATAAAGAAAGATTGAGAAAAATTATTAAAATTAGTGAGTCTGTTGTTCATTTCTTTTATATATTATCGAGTTATCTCGTTATTATTTGTTATTTTTATTGAATTTGTTTCGCTTTTTTCATTTGTATTGTTATTATTAAATTTATCTCGTTCGGTTAAAATGTTGTATGTTGTTATTGTTATGTGATTTTATTGTTATGATTAGTTTGATTTTATATGAGAGAAGAACATTTCCTTTCTCTTTATTTATTAATGTAGGGTTTGCAGAAACTTTGATAAAGTTCTTTGATATAAAGGACGAAATATTGGTATGCAGAAGTTGGTTTTGTATTTTTTTTTAGAAGGAAATTAATTGCTTAATAAAATAAAAAGTAGAAGAAATTAACATTGTTAACATCTCAAGTACAAAAGTAATTTTTAAATTGTTACATATCTCTCATTTGCAATAAAAATTCTTAGTACGTCTCTTTGTATTTAGAAGTTAAAAACACTGTACAAACTTTGTATAACAAAATATTACCTTATAATATGAATAAAATTACTTTTGTTATGTTAAGTTAAATTAGTGTCACCACAATAGGCCGGTGTGGCCGTTGGGGTCGCGGTAGGTAAGGCTTCCGGCGTTCCGCGACCAACAGGATTAAGTTGAGGTTGGGTGGTCAGTCCGATGTCCGCCCGTCTTTAACCCCCGAGAAAAAAACCCGGTACACATTCAGCAGAGGTCTGGGTAGATCCTAGGACCCGTTTGGAAGAGAATGGAGCGTGGAAAAATCCCCACCCTCCGCTGAGGCTGGGGATCAGCCAGCCACCTTACAGCCAAGAGCTCTTACCCACTCGGCTTGGGTAGTAAATTAAAAAAAAAAAGAAGAAAAACCTCCCAACATTAACAGTTCCTCATTCTTATTCTATTTACATTCGTATATAAACTCATATCCATAAATCTACTAAATTTTACAAGTAAAGAGAAGAGGTCCTATAGTTAATACTATAATTAGTTAATACTATACCAAAACGAGAGAAGGAATGACAATGAAAAGTTTGATGAACACCAAATTAAGTTATGTTAAATTAGTTTATTGATCCGGAAAATGATCTTTTTGTATATCTTATTTTTATGAATAATAATAATTAGACTGTTTTCTAGAACTGATTTTAGCCAAAGGGGGACATCTTAAAAAAGGAAGCAGATGGGTTCAGATGTTTTTTTTGAGCTGAGCCCGAAGCAGCAGACAGTATGGCTCCAAAAAGACACCAGCAGATGAAAACCAAAAAAAGCAATTCCCGGAACACAGCATAAGAGAACCATTAAAACTTGGTTCTAATTCATTAGAAATCACTGCGGACACAAAAAGCAAAACCGGACACCCTGGCCTTCGATAAAGAGTTACCCTTGATTTCTTTGGTCAATTATGTTATCTACTAATCTATCAGTTTTATAAGATACTAAAGAAGACAAATTAATAACTACAACTTATTCTTTCTGGCTTTTAATTCATTAATCTCTTTTATTCTATATACTAAAAACAAGTTAGTAAAAAAATAAGCAAACATTAGGAAAATAAGAAAAAAAAATCCACGAGGGCATTGAAAAAAAAAAGATTAAGGGAAGAAAAAAAACCCAGTAGATATATGGATTCGAACTGACAACCTTCATCATCCGACACAGTAAAGCTACAGCTGACAACTGAAATGAGATGTTGCATTTCTGACATTTAAGTTAATAGAGGAAATCCAATGAAAACAATGCCAAATATTTCGAACATGTGGGGGGGGGGGGGGGGTGAATAGCTCCCAAACGGATCGCTAAAAAAAGGATTTATTAAGGGAATCATTTCGAAACTGTCTATTTGTGGATCATTTGTTGATTTTTTTTTTCTTTGCAGTTATGTTAAGTAAATACAGCGAATCTTAAATTCCAGATGACTAATCTGAATGTCCATGCTTCTAATAAGATCATTGAAGGGATAGAATTGAAAACGAACCTAAACCCTGCGCTTGTTTTATTTCCAAACCAATGTACATATCGAGTATTCAAAATATTCGAAACTTGCAGGTTTGTCGCGAAAGAACCACAAAGACTAGAATAACAAGAAGTACAGCAAATCTGAAACTTTGAAGCGGTCTTGTATGGGAAGTCATGAGATTTTAATAGTAGATAATCGATTTCTTGTCATTCTTCGTAAATAAACGGCACAATTGCTACACCGGTGACAATGTTTGATTTCTTTAAACATGATGTACCAGCAATATATGTCTAACATCTTCATTCTTAATTCCAAATGGCACTTGTTTTTCATTATTGCTCGGAGTTATTCACTAAACCATGAACACAGCATGTTTTCTATTATTTTCTATGTCTATTTTGGCGAATGCGTCTGCCCTAACAGCACATACAAGAA
>JAFIDM010014012.1:71142399-71192560 GCA_023159025.1 Thereuonema tuberculata
AACACGTCGTGCAGTATGTTATAAACGCTTTTTTGTTTGGATTATGGCGAGTATAGTCCTTACTTATTAGAAATATTATAATTCTGGTTATAAAAATTATATTCAAATATTCGTTCTACACATGCATGTGTATGTGTGTGGGTTTATGTCATCCCTTGTAACTTTTAAATCATTGAATAGATCTTGAAATTTGGCTTACATGTTTAAGATCTAACTTTCATAATATATTTTTTCTTTGTAGGTCCTTTCAAGACATTGTAAAGGTGACAAAATTCCCTCGGTTTTCCTTAGGAACGAAACGATAAAGTCTCACAACGTCTATTAATCATTTAAGCTTATACCTTACTTTGTAGGATTTAAAATTAATCTGAGAATTAACCCGATCTAAATTAATTTCTTTTTCCTCAGAAAAATGAAAAGTTTCTAGAGTAAGTTTTTTCGTTTACTTCTCTGTCAGAACTTAAAAAAAAAAGAAACTGTAAGCACAATATTTTAAAGAAGTAGGTATTAAGTTCTATCAAGAACCTTTTATTCTTCTACTTTTTCTGTTTTCCATCACATGTTAAGAGAGAGAGATGAGTGAACCAAGGTTTCCAAATAAACGAAAAACCATGTTAAAGTTGATGTATTTTTGAATTCACTGTCTTGCTAATTAGCCCCGACCAAATCAAAGAAAATAATTGCACAGTTTAATTTTAAACTTCTGCTTTCAGTATTAATTAATCAATCGTCTATTTAATCTAAATGGATGGTTTACAATGTCTTTAGAGAATGGTTTTTGGTCAAGTGCCAGTTCCCTCTTAACCTACATTGATTTAGCAGCGACGTCTTCAAAGACGGGAATAAATTAAAAAAAAAAAAAGGACCCTGCCCACCGAATCTTTTCTCTTGGAGACACTTCCCGCATCGTAAGACGCAACTAATTTAGTATCTTGTGACGCAGAATTTAACAATGTTAGCGCAGTGACGTTGTTTAGTATTATGAGTTGTATTTCTGTCAACAACAACATCGTAAACTCATCAGTTTTATTCTTTGAAGGTGTCTCAGAACTCAATGACAATTCTAAAAACCTCTCAATTTCGGTTTCGCGTTCGTAAATCGTTTTTTGCTCCCAATGTCTGGCCGTCATTTCCGAAGCGCTACTAATTCTTCTCGCAAACGTTTCGCATTCCTCGTCTGAATTGTGTTCAGTGACCGTGAACTTCGTTAGTCTAAATCCGAAATAGTTTAGAATCATCATTGGTTCCGTAGACACTCACTACGCCCCACCAGATTCTTACCCCGGGACAGGAGTCCTCGACACTGGGAGGTCGCTTCATGCAGCACAGCAGGTGAGGTACAGTGCGCCGGTACATCGTGGCTGATCTCCGTCTCTGAGCCGATCCCCGAACGCGATATTTTGAGGCGAGCCTTTTATAAATAAACGGGCGAGGCACCTTCGAAAGATCCAACGACTTTGCGAAGGTGTTCCCACCAAAACAAGGAGTAGGGGGACGACGAACAGCAGACAAATTAACCTTCATCCCACCCATCCGTTAATCTCCCCTACTCCAATTACCCCTCAAAAAAAAAAAATCACTTCTTTTCATTCTTTGTAGCAAGTCTCTTCGTTTCAGTGATATTATCCAAAGATAAACTAAAATCAACAAAGTAAAAGAAGACGATGGACGATTTAAGGCTTCATCAGTGGTTGCAGTAGGCGGAGACCATCTGGAACACACCTTAGGGACTATAGACGGATGAAGAGGGCGGATGCACCCATCGTTATTCTAAATGATTCCCGTTTTAAAATCTCTAAATTTGGCTGTGACGATGAAACGTAATGGGCGGTCTACGGAAGTAGTCATTTGACTTAACGTAAGCAAAGTTTAAAAGCTTCTGATTTTATTTTAAGATTTCTTGAAAGGAAGAGTTATATGTACATTAAAAACACATTTTAAAACGCAAAACAATTGTTCATTTCCACTTGTATCTGCAACTCTTGTATTACAACTCAAAGCAGGCCCGTAGCCAGAATTTTCTCTCGGGGGAGGGGGGGGGGGCTCATTCCTAGAAAAAGTGCTGTGCGGTGGTCGGCCATAGTAAGAACATCAACACTCCCTATCTTTCCGTGGATGTCGGATGATAGGCGAAAGTTTTACGTTGATATGACTAATTCCTTTGGTTTGAACTCTGAGAGAGATTTTTCTTTGTTTAGATTTCGGGAGGGGCTTCAGACCCCCCCCCCCCCGGGCTACATACATGACTCAGAATTATATGACTTCAACTCAGATGTTTTCTGTGAGCATCACAAAAAATATCCAGTCCCAGAGAAATCCATTAAGTAACAACAGAAAATTTCTTTTAGATAAAAAATTATTAATAATTTTCATTCGATATCAGAAAATTATGAGGATATAAATACAATCAAATTTGCAAACGCAACATGCTCCTAATACTTCAGTTAAATATAAAGTTTATTAATTATAGAAAAAACAAAATATTCTCAAAAGTCAAACTGATGTTTTTTTCAGTTATAAAAGATATCATGTCGATTAATATCTCTTTTTTTTCATATCTACGTCTTTACTGATTGAATTTTATTTTGTATTATTATTTTTATTGGTTGGTGGAGTGCCTAATATAGCTTAAGCTCTTTGATACCCTGGGAACTCTGATTGGTTTTTGGATGTGATCCCAAAGAAAGCATTACAGTTCTACGTTGAATTCTAGTGAGGAAGAAAAAAACCCTTCTCGGTTACTTAGATGTCGATTCTTTTATTCTTTCTCTCTCTGGTATGACAAGTGAAAATGCTACTTTGAATTTCTTGGCTCCACAAACCTAAACAATTATTAGATACGGAATCTCCGATCAGTTTTGGCACAAATTATTAAACCTGAATAAGAAAGGGAAAAAAAATAAACTAGAAAATTGGTTATTTAAAGTATACTCTTCAAAAAAATTCAATAATAAGATAGAAGGATACCTCCTTCTGTATGCTTCCTTTCTCACATGTTTCTCAGTTTTGTTGAGTTTCTACTAAGTCATTAACAACATTGATTTTTGCTTCTTTTATACGTTTCTTGGGATCACTGACTGTAAGATACTGGGCTAATCCAGCTCATGAAGGCCAGGAAGCCTGAAACAGCTGTTCTGTATTCCCGGTCTCGAAATTTCAAAAACAGATCAGTGATTCCTTTTTTCTTGCGCATATATGTTCCTTATTGTGATGTAAACATATTGGGTTGGCCAAAGAGTTCATTCGGTTTTTAAAAGTAAAAATGAAAGACACATTTTTCATTTTCACCAATAATTTTATTGAACTATGTCTTCAACTGTTTGATTCCTCTGTCATCTTTCAGGCACCTTCATAATTCCATCTTCCAAAAACGACAAATATGACAACTCCATGTGCTTTGCAAAACTTTTGAAATTGACAATTTGCATTAATTTGAATTTGTATTAATTTATCAACAAACAACTTTAATTAAATATTAAGTTAATAATCTTAAACAATTGAATAAAAATAATAATTAATTTTCATCTTTCTTCCATTTGAAGCAACAATTTAATTTTGAAAGGGTTTAATTAAATATTTTATTATTTTATTTAATTATTTTACGAGTATTAATTGAAGAATGAAATAACTTAAATTGCTTGTCATTTAATCAAGTTTTCACAATTGAATTGAGGTTTTCAAAATTGGATTTTGTAATGTAATTAAAAATTTACGGCAAATTTTCATTTCATTCATCTTTTAGAAGATGCAGTAGATGTAAAACACAGAGCCATTAAGTCTTGTCAAAAAGCCCTATTACTTCCTCCGATAAATCTCTGAGGAATGAATTGAAGATGGTTGGGTTTTCTATTTTAGGACTTTCCTATCATAACAACTGCGAGGCCATTCATTACGACCGCTGTTTGCCATTCACCATAAGCGAGATTTTTCTCCAGGTTTTTTTTTTTTCTTCCCTGTGCGGAAATCCCTCTCCCTCTCAGCTGTCGTAGTTTTCCTTGCCCCGTGTCACCCACGAACAGATAGGAAGAGTAATTTTCCGGTCATTTGGTTCCACTAAAAACCCTTGGATTAAATAAAAAAAAAATGGAGTTTCCTAATTTTTCCGCCCTCTTTCTCATTAATCTTAGAAATTACCAAACACAGTTTATAATTAAAAAAGCCCCCAAATTATTTAAATTAATCAAGAATTAATCAAAAGAAAAGAGTAGGAAATAATTCCTGTAATATCCAGATCTGTCAGATCTAATGCCTAATGGTATGTGCCCTTTCGCGGTTGTTAAAATTGTTTTATTTAATTTTTTACATTATTAACATTTTATTTATAAATAAACATCTACTCTCAAAAATTACACTTTTGCTTTCTTTAAATTTAAATAACTAGGCCATCTCCCGTGTACAGATTGTTCGTTATAGATATTTGAAGAAAAGATTTATTTAGATGGACGTTGGTTGATATAGATGTTAAATGAAGATCATAGCTTATATACGATACTCCTGGCGACGAATTGATTGTGACTATTCTTTCGAGTGAAGATAACCAAATTCTGATGACTTGTGAATCTAGACAAATTTTCCTCTTTGGCGGAGACTTCAGACAAATTTTACCTGTAGTCAAAAATGGCCGAGATTACGACATTATTAACAGTTCTTTGAAAAGATCTCATCCTTTCTCTCGTTGTCCATTTCGATACTAATTGATTATCGATGATAAAACGATGATTTATATGAGATAATCCAAGAATAATCGATTCCAATGAAAGGGTTAAAGCAACATTTTGAAGTTTTGAAGACTCTTTTCAAGCCATCTCTTTTTCAAGCATAATAAAATTGGAATAAGTACAACAAAACAAAATAGTTGGAAGCTTAAACAAATTTCAAAAACACGTGAATCAATAAGTTTAGTTGTTTTTACAAAAATATATTAATAAGGCACAACTCAATTATTAAAAGTAATAATAAGAAGAAAATAAAATTTAAGATAATCTAACAAAACTCGATTCCAAAGAAAGCAGTTAACGCATTATTTTGAAGTTCAATAATGCTCATTTTGAATTTGTCGACTTCCTCGTGACAATAAAAAATGAAAAACCGTTTGCCATTGTTGCACTAACATTGGGGCACAACAACAACACAACAATTGCGGAGATATAAGTAAAAAAAACAATATGAAAAGAGTTGTAGTCCCTTTGGCCTAATGGATAACACATCCGACTTCGGATCAGAAGGTTGCAGGTTCAATTCCCGTCGCGGAAATTTCATTGTAAAAATTATTTCTGTTTTCCATTCGCACAGAAAACGACAGACAGACAGAGAAATAAAAGATTTTAGTAATATAGATTTGCTGTTACAAATACGTTTTTTTTAGAATCCACAGATCTAAATGAGTCTGATGTTTAGCATTAGTTGTGAAATGTTATGTGGTTTAGGCGCTGGACTGAAGGATCCCGGGTTCAATATCCAGCTGTGGTCGGGGATTTTTCCACTGTTATTTCTCCTTCAGACGGACCCTATGGTTTATCCAACCCTCTCTCAAATGGTACCGGGTTTCGGGAGTTAAACGAGAGCGGGCGTCGGGCTGACCATCCGACCTCAACTAGTCGAGAATCGGTGGATGCCTTTACCTTTCGCGCTCCCCGGGGCCCTTATGGCCTGCTGAGATACAGTTTAACTTAACTTAGTATTGTGTCTAAATAACTCCGTTACATTCTTGAACATTCGAGATTTATTTCACACAATCAACTTCTTTCGCAACCAAAAGTTGATTTGGTTTAAGGAAATATTGTAGAAATCAATAAACAGATATGAGAATCGTCTTTTGTTTGTTTTCGTGAAATGTCAACAACTATATAACGAACAACCCATTGATAAGCTACAAAAGTTTCTGTTCAAAACGTTCTAAGCGTTATTACGTTTCGGGAATCGTATAATTGGTTTCCTTTGTCAAATCTGATTATTAAATTACTGAATTAAACACTTTCAAATTTGAAAAAACTTCATCTACACTTCATTTTATTATCGAATTTTTGGAAGAATTTTCTATCTTCCTTCTTCAAGATTACAATCAAAGGATAAAATGCTAAGTTTTGTTAACAACTATTATAAGAAATTTTTTATAATTTGATATCACCTGACTATACATTGTAATCTTGAAGAAGGAAGATAGAAAATTCTTCCGAAAATTCGATAATAAAATGAAGTGTAGATGAAGTTTTTTCAATATGTTACGATGTGATTTAAAGAGGAAGTATGGATTTAGAACTTTCAAATTTGACTCAATACTTTCGAATTTAACGAAAATGTAAAGAGTCAATTTTGATTTGAAGTCAAATCAGTTTGGGCAACCAATGAACAGTGAAAAAACCTTACAATTATCAGTCCATCTTTAATCTTGAATGGATATAAGCTAGTCAACCTCTTCTTTCTCTCTGTCTCTGTCTCATTGTCCAATCAGGAAAAAAAAAATCACCAACAGTTATCGTCTGCAACCCCTGCCTGCTTTAGCTATTGCGCCGGCCCTGCTAGTCATTAAATAACTGCAGTGTCTTCAACCTGTGATGTTTGTTCTAATCATTAAAACTATTAGCCAACTGCAGACATCGATTCAACCTCTAAGACTCGTAAATGTATTTCATTTATCTCATCAATACATTAATAAACTATATAAAAGTATCTTAATGAAACATGTATGTAGCTGTCATCAATATCGCATTGTTCAAGTGCTAACTGTATTACAGAGTCGCAGGACGTAATCGAAGGTAAATGCTGTTTTAAACATATAAACATTGTAATTAATGAACTAGCCTGCTACCGTCGCTTCGCACCGGAAACCTTGTATCACGGTATAAATCGCCTCATAGAAGTATCAGGTAACTCCTGAGTTAATCGTGGTCCAAATTTAGCACGATTTGAAACTGCGCTCATAGAAGGTTTAGGACATTTTTCATTGAGATCTGTGGCGCGAGATAAACGGCGATAGCGACATCTATCGACAGGTTTGGGAATTTGCTTCATTTAGATTTGGGGGGAGTGGGGAGGGGCTATCTCCCAGAAAGTATGTGATCGAACGGGAAGAAAAGTAGCCTATATCCTTTCCCGTGTCATAGACTACCTACATGCAAAATTTCATCCGTTGAGCCGTTGAAGCGTGATTGAATGACAAACAAACAAATTTATAGATTTTTCCTTTTATAATTATTAGGGAGTAAACAAGTCATTACTTCTTGATTGTAACAAAAAAGCAATTACAATCATACTTCTTATTATTCAGATAGTTCACAATTTTGTAAATTTTGTTTTACACATTGACATCATCAATTGCTTAACAAGATCAAGCTAATTTTCTACAGCAGATGCAATATGTAAAAAAAAAAAATCATTAAGGTAACAATCAGAAAGGAAGAAAACACCTCAACAAAAACGCCGTCACAATCAGAGCATCTGAAGAATGACAGTTAAAATTTAAAGAAAATTTTCAGTGATAATTGGAAAACAAAGTAATTTTAAAACAACAATGATACAGTTGATAGTCAGCTAATGGAGAAGACGAAAAAAAATATAAAAAACTTATAGTTTGGTCCTGAAGGAGAAGTGAGACATGATACTTTTTTTGAGGGATTTCCCCACTCCGGGATGAGATATTACCTCGATATTTCGGCCCCGTGCCTCGGGTCTTCTTCGGGAGATGTATAAAAGTCAATCACATAAAGATGAGCGCAGAACTAACAACTTCCGTCGTTAGTTTCTCGGATAAGTTACTCATGTTGTTTATACCGAGTAACCGGTGACGGAAGTTGTTAGTTCTGCGCTCACCTTTATGTGATTGACTTTTATACATCTCCCGAAGAAGGTCCGAGGCCCGGGGCCGAAATATCGAGATAATATCTCATCCCGAAGTGAGGAAATCCCTCAAAAAAAGGACCTATACAGTATTTAAAAACTTTTTTTTTTTAGGAATACCAATGTAATAGCACTCTAATTAAAAAAAAGGCAAGTTCTAAATAATTCAAGCCACATAAAATTTTAGTTTTTTATTAAAATCTACAAATTTATAAATTATAATTATTTTTTTTTATGATGGAAATATAACTTATTATGAAGTAAATAAGTTAAATAAAGTATTTTCTATTCTAACTCTCTTACTTTAAGTTTAAAAAAAAAAAAAAAAAAAAAAAGGCGTAAAATTGAAGATTAACTAATTTATTTCATTCTAAATTTTTAAACTATTCTAACAATAAAAGAAATGATGAAATTATAATACTTTATTCATTTTGATCAATCAAGTAATAATTACTTGAATTTAATTTCTTTTTTTTTTTACATAATTACAAAATAAATAACAACAATAAATGCATATAAATAAAAAACGGAATTAATTATTAATTTCCACCTCAACAATATTCAAGTTAACAATATTCAATAGAAAAATATAATTTTTTTCCCATTGATTTATTCTTATATACAGGAAATATGCATTAATATATTTGTCATACATTAAAGTAATCTGATTAAATAGAGTGCATTTATTTATATTTAAATGTTTACAGTGATTCATTTTCATACATGAAACGTGCATTAAAGCGAACGTATATCGTAGATGCAAAAGTAAGCTCGTTATTTGGTGAACTTTATTACTTAAACTTTGAAAAACGAAAATTCAGAAGCCAACGAAGAACAGACCAGTTCTTTATTTACTAAAAGTTTCCAGGTAAGGCTTTGTAAGCTGTCATTTTGTTTGTAACTGTTCTGAAATAGACAATTGCAGTGTTTAAGTAATACTACAACATTTCCATATTACTACAGTCACTTGAATATAGACCGCACTGTTCTTCATTGTGGGTCCACTGGCTCAGTGGCGTATGCACAGGTCTAGTGACTGGAGGAGCCGGATTCGATTCCCAGGAAAAGTCGGAGACTCTTCCCAGGTTTATCTCCTCCAGAGCGGGTCCTAAGCCTCACTAGATAGGATTTCTTTCCCACTGTTTAAAGGCGGACATGCTTTGGAGTAGCCATCCCAATCTCCAAAAATGGCCGCTTACAATGACAGCTTTCCTTTCGGCTAAATGACAGCTTTACAATGAGCTAAAGACTTGATAGTACTTACACCCATCTACTACTTACTTACTTAAAATAAATTGAAATAAAATTAAATTGTTCGATGCTTTTAAAGATTTCAATCGACAGAACTTATTCAATATGTATAAACTGTCAGTTACATAAAGATATTTTCCGTATTCTTCCGTATTCTATTCCATTAT
Organism: Thereuonema tuberculata; assembly: GCA_023159025.1. Classification (NCBI taxonomy): domain Eukaryota; kingdom Metazoa; phylum Arthropoda; class Chilopoda; order Scutigeromorpha; family Scutigeridae; genus Thereuonema; species Thereuonema tuberculata. The sequence continues at coordinate 71,151,654 of JAFIDM010014012.1, forward strand.
ATAGTATAACTCCTTGCCATCTCATTGAATACGTTTATAAAAAGATCTTGGCTACTGCAAATAAACCAGAGATGTTTGGAAAGGACGTATTTATGAATAACTTTTCACGATTAAAACAATCGTGCAATTAGAACAATTAAATAACGAACAGATCTTTAAGCACTGGCTGAACGCAGTGGCTGAATCATGGTTAAAGAAAATATTCAGTTTTCAAATTCAATCAAATGAAGAATTGGATGCAATTACAAATGTCTTAAAATATGATTTTTAAAAGTTAATTGCCATGTTTATTCGATGGTTTCATCGTCCCATCAGTCAACACAGTATTTCTATAGATGAGAGACATGTAAGGTGTTTCATTCATTTAACCGTTTCAATTGTCTCATATTTTATTTCTTTGTTTGGTTTTAGGGGGAAATCCGTTACTAAATTGCTCACTTAAAATTATAGTATTTTATTATTTGCCAACGACCTAACGATACAAAAAATAAAAACAAACTATGCTTAATTTTAGAATTCTTCCCTGTAGTTTTTTTTTCTCTTTCTCTGCTCTAAAACTTCTCTTGTAGATTTATATTTTCCTGTTTGGCTTAGAATTGCACTTGAGGTGAAAAATATGCAAAGAAAAAGAAAAGAAAAACAGATCTCAGTCAGACCGAAAGAAAATAAAAAAAAATATAAAAATGAGATGAAGAACTAAATGGTCCTGTGTAGTTGACTGTCGATTAGCCTATTATCAGAAGAACTAATAATCTGAGTTATTTGTATTTTGCACTGTAGTTGATATGACTTGGGACTGTGGTCTTTGTCTTCAGACGGAATCCTGGTCTTTGTCGTTGGCCATTTTTTTGTTCAGTCATGTAGAAAAAGTGACAACATGAGAAGGAACAGAATCTCCATAAATCGCGAATTCAGGTTATCAATAAAAAAATAAAATAAAAAAAAAAAAGAAGCTATCGTTGCATGTCAACTTACTATAAGTTAGTGGACAAGTCTAAATTGTGGATCTTTCATTGTTTGTTTAATACGATAACGGAAGTACACAACAACAACGGCGGTCTTTCGACTAAGCCTTGGGGTAACTATTAAAATCCTCCAACTGAGGGTATTTTTTTGAAAACTGGATTCAGAAGTCGTACTGAATAACAAATATATCAGCTAAGTTTCAGCTTTCATAGATATAGTTTTGAGTTATCGTTATGTTGCTTTAATCGCAATTAATAAGTGGTTATTTGGTATCTATCTCTTAAGAATGCATATACAGTATACTCTCGATATCTCGAAGTCGAAGGGACGCTAAAAAAAATTCGAGATAGCGAGTTTTCGAGATAACAAGGTCATAACCAAAACATAAAAATTCACGTAAAAACACAAGATATGGAATAATATTCTAAAAATTAGAGTCTTGATAGATGAGAATAAGTATAAATATGCAATGATAGTTAACAATAAGTCTAAATAAAGGAATGAAAATTTTAATTTTTAAAAGTAGTCGAAAATAATTACATTAAATTGAAAATTCCGGCGATTTTTCCGGAAAAATTCATTTTTTACTTTGAAAAATATTCGACATAACAAGGTTTTGAGTGAAAACTCTTCGACATAAGAATTAAAATTACCATTAGATGAATATGTAATTTCACGGAGAAAAATAATTTTTCGACATATCAATATTTTCGAGATATCGAAGTTCAAGATATCGAGAATATAATGTACTGTACATAATGAACAAAATTCCCCATTTTTTAGTAGCCTAAAAATAATACCATGTTTCAGTTCTTAGTTGTCAGATTGTGGGTGTTAAACAGAACAGTACTACACTATAACTTTACTATAAACTCTAGGCAGTTTGTCGGTCCTTAGCTCTTGCATCCAAAATCAATAAAGATCCTCCTTTACTTTAAAAAAATCAACCTAAAATAGTTTTTAGTAGATGGACTTGAATATTTCGCGTAGATATTTCTATCCTAATACTCTTTTGTTCAGTTTTTTTCCCTCTGGTGCGAATTCATACAAATATTAGGCCAATCTCTATGTTCTTTCGTAGCTACCGTTGCAAGTAGGAACAGCTTGAAGTCTATGGTTGAACTATAATAATAGTGGGTATACTTCATAAAGAAAGAACTAGAAAACTGACCAGACCTACCATTTACTACTAATAACGATTTATCAAGGACTGACACCTTTTCCTTCGTGTCCTATGTTCCGAATGGACTTCAATCATTTCACTGAATATCTCTTTACGGAAATCGAACACGGTTAATGATCATATTCATTGTTATAATTTTTTTTCTGCTTTTTCCTTGATGCATTGCACGAATTTGTTTGCGAATTAAAGTAATACAGGATGCTCAATAGTCACGCAACTCAATGCAAATAACACTCTTTAAGTAACCTAATTAGGTATTTCAGTGAGATTAGGTTTAGCATATTTGACAGTAACTGTGTTAGAAGGACAACCATACACGATAATCCACACAGAGTTTTGCAAGGAAAATTAGGATTTTACAGAATGAGAAAGAGAAAAATCACTGCTACTCTTTTATATCAAATTTTAGCAAAACCTACAGCTGTTGTGCTGTTCATAGAAGAACAAGGTAGACATTTTCACTGTGTGATGTCACTCATATCTCAAATTTCAAAGAATGCAAGGAAACTCTCAAAAATCAATACATCTTATAACAACCATTATTTAAATTACATCAAATGAAAAGTATACTTTGCCACTGAATTTAGAATGTAATCTACATTTAAATAAAAGAAAAGCTGTGTTTTTTTTCTTTTCTGGCCCTATCTTCTTCGAAACCACAAAACCACAGAAATGTAAATAAGGTGGCAAATGTTTGGTACAGTATTGAGGATGCTCACATTTTCATTTCTATCTACGTGGGCCAATCGGAAGTCACGTGATCAAACATGACGGTCTCACGGATGGTGAGAAAATCATCTCGTAATCCAAGATCACATGATCGCAGGTTTGCTAGTTGTAAATAAAAAAATCCTCTATTTGTAGTCAAACGTTATCATTTACCTTAAGAAAATGAAATTTGAATATGTTTACTCTTAAGCAGTTAATGTAAAGAATACGGAATGAATAAACAAACAAATAAGTAAATAAATAAAAATGAATAAATAAATATTAATAGCTCTTCTATTTATCACTCTGCGAAAACGACGACAGCTACAACACTCAGTCTTTTACACGTATGTCAATTCGACTGTATACAAATGCATCTTTCAACTCGATACGTTGTTTAAGATGTGAGTTATGATCTGACGTTAGCTGGAGAAAAAAAATCTGGATAGGATTCAAGAAACATTAAACTATTTCTTTGACAATCAATAATAATAAAAATAATTAAAACTTTTTTTACTTTTTTTTTTATTATTACTTTTTTTATCCACGAAAAATCTCGTGAAGCTTCTTAATAAATAAGTACAAATATAGAAAAAAAATATCACTATTCTAAGGTGATCCCAATTCCTTTATCAATGTTAAGCTTTTTTTCTTTTTATACAGGAATATTTTGAATTTAAATTTTAAATGGTATATATTTAAAGATTTTAGGTTGTTAGGTGAATGTTGAGTTAAATTTAGCTATTAACATGTAATCACGAATAACAATAAACTAAAAACTCATTTATCCGAATCGGGTTTATCCGAAAATCGGTTTCATCAGAAACGATTTTTAGAATATTGTAAAAATACACCAAATCATTTTTCCGTCGCTATAATCAATAGTTAATAGCCTACACAAACTGTAACTCCATTAATAACATTATTCAGTACAGTGTTTCAATATTGAAAGGGGTTCAAAACTTTTTAAATCTTTACAACAGTAGCTACTATACTACACTACGCTATGGTAATAGTTTTAGCTCTGTATGTTTGCCGAAATGAGCGGCACTGGTTGCCGTGACTCAACTAAGTACGTGTTTAGTAATATATTCACATCCGAAATTTCATTTATCCGAAACGGCGAGGTCCCATCGAATTCGGATAAGCGAGTTTTTAGAATAATAATAATAATCATAATAATTATAATAATAATAACAAAACTACAATATTTTTTTCAGTACTTTTTAATCTGTTTCGCACTTACTTGATGAATTTAAACTAAAACAGAATTAATTAGCTGCCATTTTTACCTTTTTTTACCGAGGCAATGGAAACCTAAAAGTTGTACAGCAGTCAATGAGGAAGGTCGACTGACGAAAGAGATCATTTTACAAGGGCTAATTAATTTTAGGAATGATGCTTCGTTGGTAGAGGGTTGAAGGCTTGAGAGGGTTGTATTTCAGGGGGTAAAAATAATATCCATTCATTTCTTTAACTCTAAGTAAGAACGAGAAAATCTGTTTCAAAATCTCGGAGGGAAAAAAAAAAAAAATCATTTGAAAAACCGTTTATCTTCAGGAAATTGTTTTGTCAGAAAAAAAAAAGAAAGAAAAAAATGAATGAAAAAAAAACTGTTTCCTGCAAAAAGCCTAAAATCTAAATGATTAATTTGTTTTTGAATGTCAATAAGTTTTTATAATTACTTTTTTTATAATGACTAGAGATTTAAAGACTCGTGACCTTCATTCTCTGGAGAGAAACGATTTCAAAGAGAGATAAGTGCAAATCTTGGAATCTAAAGCGCAATTGAGTGAATGAATCACTAACTGGAATTTAATGGCAGTATTTTGATTGAAACACATTTAAGAAAACTTGCATATGGTAACAATGATAATAAATCTCCTTTAGCAGGTTTTTAAACAGAAATTTCTATAACATTAATTTATTAACATAAAGGAATTTCAAAAATAAAATTTCTTTATTGAAATAAAAAAGAAAAAATGCTCTTCTTGCTTTCTAACGACATCTGTTTCGATTAATATTCATCTGTAAAGTTATTCGTTGTTTAAGGGAAAGACATATTCGAAGGAAAACAAAAAATCATTCAAACTATCAAATGTCGTAAGATAATGTGTAATTTCTAAACTAAATTTTTTTTTATATTTTTCATATCGTTAATTTGTACTGTCAATTTTTCTTTTCTTATTTGTCTGTTCGTTAAAATAACTCATTTCTGAATGCCTAACAATGACTGACTGTAGCTGACGAGTGCTAATTTGAAAGAAATAGCTGCTCAGACTCTCTAGGGCAAAATGTTAGGAAAAAAAGAAGATTGTTTTCTATATTTCGAAGTTTATTGATAGTAAAGAATATTGACATTCATGTTCGTAAATGTCATTCCAACTTTAAAATATAATCACACTGTATAAATACTTAAAGAATACTACGAAATAATTCAGTGAAAATTAGCAGAAAATATGCTTTACCGATCTTAGTCAGTAGTAATTATTTTTCAATGATGCAATAAATCTTAAACAAATGAAGTTTTTCAAAATAATTAATTTCTTATACGTTAGCTGTCTTCGTCATTTCTAAATTCAAAACTTTCAAACTTTTTAAAACAAAAGGAAAGAAATTTAAAAAGTTTAATGCTAGAATCTTAAGTCATTTTTAATACATTATTTATTTATTTTTTTTCTGCAGAACAGATCCATTGCTCACTTACTTTTTTCAGTCCAGCCCATCTGACAGAGCGTCGAAGTATTGCTGTCCGATTCATCTGCAACGTCACGGTCTCCATGTCGCCGGACGGCGAGTCGACCGTCGGGAAGCTGAGCGAGGCTGCAGCGGCGGCAGCGGCAACCAGTGGCTCCTCGTCGTCGGAGGAACGTGGCATGGCTCGCAGCGACCGGCGGATCAGAGCGGGCAGCCTCTGTGCGACATTCGGACGGTGGAAGAGAAAGTCAAGTTAGTAACAGCGGCTAACGGTTTCGATGTCATCGTTTCGAAGAAGTAGGAAAAAAAATACTTATTGAAACTTAACTAAAAGGATTTCGTTTAGGAAAAAAAAAAAGAAAAGTCGTTTGTACTATTTCAGAATTGGTCGCATTGTAATGAGTTACGAAAGAGGAAGGGAAGGTTTTAAGGTATAAAAAGAACTACATTGGTCCACGAATTCAGAGGTAACATCGACGGAATGATACAGAGTGAAGGAGACAGTTCAGATACTCCACAATGGGGACGATTCGCCGTTTGTACACTAATACTTTGTACTCCAATATTTTAGACATTCTTTTTTATTGGCGCTCCGTCATTCCCTCAAAACTGACTGCAAAGATCTTGGATTCCATTGCAGTGAGGAGGGAGCAGGGCCTGTGCCTGCCTGCCTTGGAGCGACTATTTTCAGCCCCGAATGGAGAACAACTCGCCAGTGCAGAAGCCACGTGATCTGGGCTTCCTAAGAGATAACCTGTTGATGATGGGCGCTTTATTAACAGGATATCCGACGAAGAAACTGTCTCCCGACCACCTAACATCTCCTCGGATATAAAAATCGTAATAGGACTAATAATCAAAAAATGTGTCCTTATTGCAACGACTAGAAAATGGGAACGGAAGTTGGAAGATTAAAATATTCGGAAATTTCATTTTTCTTTTAAATGTTTTTGTTTGTTTGAAAAGTTGCGGATCTGCAAAACAATTTTTCATAAGTAATTTAAAAGTAAAAATAGTTCCAAATAATTGGAAAAACGAAAGTACACAGGAAAAGATCTATCTTTACCGTATCTGATGTCCGGCCACTGATATGACATAATTTCAATTTGAAAATGTAGAGATTCGGGATCTTTTGATTAAAGCGCATTGCGCATTGTCTGATTTTTGTTCCATTACCTTTTTAGAGGAACATCCTACAATAATCGAACGATGGATACTCAAGGTATGTTGTAATAATTATCGTATATTCATTTGTATTTGCTTAAATTTAGACCAGAAATGTAAATATCAGGGGTTATTCCACTGGTCAACGTAAGTTTCGATGGGCCTTCCTGATTAAATCTCTTTTGAGTCTCACGGGAACAGGGAGTGTGAGGATGAGAGAAACATAAAACAGAAATGGAGCAAGAAACAGGATATTTTCACACTCACAGAATAATGGTAATTAGTTCAAAAACCTTTTTTTTTCCTAGCACCATTAATTGTCAGCTATTCAATAACATCATTGTAACTTCCAAATTACAAATAAATGTTTGTACACTAAAAAACTCGTTTATCCGAATTTGATGGAACCGCGCCCGCTTCAGATAAACGAAATTTCGGATAATCCACAATGTATTATATTAAACATGTACTGAACATATTATTAATATTAATTATATTAATTACTTATATTGAAGTTTTATATGTACAACTAATTTTGAATTGGGTAAAATGCCGACACACAGATATAAAAGTTTTAAATATTTCTTTAACACATTAAAATTACATTTAAAACTATCGGTTTCGCTTTTGTGACAAAGCTTTGACAAGTGATGATCTGATCTCACTTGTCAAAGCTTTCTAACAAAAGCGAAACCGGTAATTTTAAATGTAATTTTAATGTGCTAAAGAAAGTTTTAATTTTTAAAACTTTTTTATCGGCATTTTAGTTAGTGTCTGTGTGTCGCCATTTTATTGAACAAATTAATGTTATTAATATATTTTACAGCTATATAATCGCTTATGTAATATTGATTACAGTGACGGAAAAATGATTTGTGAATTTTTTAAAAAAAGCTAAAAAAAAAAAATCGTTTCGGATAAACCAGGTTTTGGGATAAATACGATTTGGATAAACGAGTTTTTAGTGTACATAGCTGTTATTCTAAAGTTTTTATGAAAAACTTTATTTAGTTTTGGTTTTTGACGAAACTTTAAATTAGCACTCCGATCGGCAAACGGTTTTGAGTTTCAGAACACTGCATTGAAATGGACAATTACAAGTTAGAATAAGGACTAATCTAGAAAATATGGTCAAATGTAATAAGATCTGACTATAAAATTTACAAAATAAAAAAAAAAAGAAACTTTTTGATTGACGTTACTCATCAAGTAAATTCAATGGTCATTTTAAATTCGAGATCAAAATCATAAATCACAATTTTAAACTTCGTTAACCTTAGTACAATAAAAAAAAGGAGATTTACACAGAAAAGAGCAACTGGTGGTTATTTAAAGGAAGCAAAGACTAATTACAGTAGGAGAAATAAAACAAAGAAATGATTCACAATTCCATCCACTTGGAAGAGTCGATTTTTCGATTAAAAGGTACGTTAATTTATTTATTTATTTTTTCGAAATCATTTAAAACAGTAAATCATTGGGAACTTTGTGCTTGAGAAACGTGATTGTTTCATATTCATAACAAATGCTCTCTAATAATAATAATAATATTTTGATATTTAAAACAACAGATGTTTAGGAACAATAAGTATGAATAGGATTTGCGGTTAATACCACGTGAAATATAATGAGCAGCAAAAAGAGGTTTCTGGCTTATGTTGTACAAGAGTATTTCCGTTCTGTGATTATATTTAAAAAAAAATGGACATTAAGACCCCTATGTGCGAAATGTCATTGAATCGGTCATGTAATTTTAGAGAATGTCCGTCTACATACGACAAAAAGCAGTTTTTCGCTGATTCTTCCTTATAGGATTTTTTCAGGAACTTGTATTCCTTTTAATAAAACTTTATAATACTTTTACTTAATTGAAAAGTACCAAATATAAGGACCTACTGAAGATTAAAATTAAAGACGTCCTCCTTTGCTCTTCTTAAATTTTTGGAATGGATTTTCGTGGAATTTACCCTTTGCGGGATGATCACAGAGACCATACACCACCGAATGTTTTAAAAAATAAAGATTGGTACCTGCTGAGCCAATAATTAGTCTTTTCCCAGATTGTTTGTTATTTACTGAATTAATAACCTATATTTGCTCTGGCTGCTATGTTCATTTCAAATCACTCGACTGTCGTTTGTTTTGCATGAGACCAGATAATGAGTGCAAATCCATTTAACCCTCTCTCTCTGTTGCAGCCTTGACATCTCAATTTCACGCTAAAGAGATCTACGATGACACAACCAGACTGGACATAAAAAATACAATGAATTCAAAACAGATTCAAAGTAATTCAGTAATTTGAAAGCTCTATTTCAATCGTCTCTTTTTTAACATATTTTTAAAAAAAAAGTCCGTACTCTAAAAAAACAAAACAAAGCAAAAAAAAAAAAATAGTTAATAGTAAAGTTTATTATATTTAAAATAAGAAAATATTCTAGAAAAACTCATTCAAAGTTTATAGTTGGAAGAAATAGGACAGAAAATAGTAAAGTATGGAATAGAATAATTATTTTGCAATGTATGTTTGTGATAATTTACTGTGGCTAAATAAATAAGAGATATAAAGTAGATTTTTAATTTTGCTGTATGTATGTATATAATGATTTCCTTTACCATTTACTTCAATAAGTTTCATTTGATCTACAAGCTCTGAGGCTTTCAATCATAACTTCTTTTTCTTTCACTTATACCCTAAAAATGATTCTGGTATTTTATCGTTTTTAGAAACTAATTTTTTAATATTATATGCATTTTTTTTGAAACGGGAAAAATTAGAAAGTTATTTGTGTCTTTTTGAATTTCTGAAGTTAAATTACTTTAACTTTAAGGTCCTGACTCAAGCAACTGCAGGCGACTGCAAACCTTTTATTTCTTTTGTATATTTCTTTTTTTCAATGCACCTAAAATTCTGAAAATTTAAATATGAACTTGTGAAGCATCTGGAATTTTTTTTGTTTTTAATCTTCAAAATTGATATTTTTTTTAATTTTAAATTTGCAAAATCGCAAATTTAAAATTAAAAAAATATCAATTTTTTTAAAAAATAATTTTTTTTTTAAATTGTATGAGACGGAATTATTTTTTTTTAAATAATAATAAATATTTTAAATACAAGACATTATTTTACATTTTTGTTATCATTTCAGGTTTTTGTCAAGTTTTTTTGAGTTGAAAATACCGAGTATTTGAATGTTTTTGAGTTTTAATTTTAATTAATTACAGAATATTTTGAAAATTAAAAACAAGAAAATAGAAATCCCAGATGCTTTACAAGTTCATTTTTAAATTTTCAGAATTTTTAGATGCATTGGTAAAAGAAATATATAAAAGAAATAAAAGGTTTGCAGTCGCTTGCAGTAGCTTGAGTCAGGACCTTAAGTCAACTATTGTAATTAAACTTAAAATAAATTATCTTAATTTTAAGGAAACTGTTTCCATTTTATTTACCATCTTTAGTTTTCCATCTTCTTAGTTAACATGGAAACAAAATATGTAAAAAAAGAATAACGACACTGTAGATCGACTGCATTATTACCACCTGACTAAAATATAAATTTCCCGTCTTACATTAAAAATTATCGTCTATATTTCTCTGATGAGCACTAGCAAGCCCAAAACATTTGTTCTGATGACCAAGTTAATGATTTTGACTATTAAATTATTTGTGGGGGCCACTGTTTTGGCACAGCACAAAAAAAGTGATTAGATATTCGAGAATTTATTCTGTGATTATCTGACGTGGTTTGACATCGGTTTTGATTCATTGTCTCTTCCTTCTCTAATGCAAATGGTGCCACTTAACATAGGCTGCCACTGCCAAATATTTCACGTGTGTCCTTCGAGTCAGTGATTTAGGTCAGTCAAGAAGATGTCTTAGGCGGAGGAGTCGCGCTTGTGTCACCCACACAAGATTCACGAAATTATTTCACTGAGGTTAAAATACAGAAACGACACCTGAACAAACAGAAATTCCCTCGCCTCCATTGAACATTTTTTGGCAACTATCTTCGAATTCTTGCACATGATTAAAAAAAAAAAAAAACGGGATTATATAAGGATGATTGAAGAACCCACACTATTCTAGTAACAAATTAATATTTTTTGGCTACCAGCTGCTTCTGCACTCACCCAATGAGAGCTAGGATCCGTGTCTTTTTATCTTTGTTTCCATTATCCGCCGAAAATCCCAGGAAATCTTTGGAAAAACTCACATAATGATTTTTTTTTCCGAATTCTGAACTACAGAGACGAATTAGAAAATAAAGAATAATGATAATAAGAAAAATTGATTTGAATGTTTACGAATCTTTTATATATATCAATAAAAGTATTAAAAGTATTAATAAAGGTTCTTTTCTAACTTGGGAAAAAATTAACGTTTTTTGTGTTTTTTTTTCGTTACTTCCTAAACTGCGAATTATTAGAATATATAGAAGCTAAATAAACACAATTTTTTTTTTCATTTTTTTCCTGCATAGTGTTATGGAAAAAAGTTATTGTTCTTCGCTAGGAACTTATTTCAATCAATTTTTTTCGCTATTCGGCCAAAACAAGTTCCCAGCCAGGAATGAATAAAGGAATTATCAAGTATGTAGTCGTAAGAAGATTTATTTTAATTTATCCGTGAGGATTAAGGTGATGATTGCACTTCAGGAATTCGGCAGTAGTTGATAAAGTTTTCAATATCAAAGAAAGAGATAAGTGAAGAGCTTTATGTTAAGTGAAAATTTATCCTCGCGCCTGCAAGGATAGAAGAATGCAAGGGAGGAAAGAAAGTAAGAAGAAAGTTTACGTTAGTGTTAATAAGAAGATGTTTACGATTTTGAAAACATTAAAAACTTTAATAATTAAGACCTTTGAGTTATTTAATTAGAGATTCATATAGACATTCGTGAGTTTTTATTCAAATTTAAAAATATTTGTAAAATATTTTGAAAAATTATTATTTTAAAAATTGTGTTAATTAAATTTGTATAGAGAATGTGACTGAAACCACGTTCATCATTGTTAGTAATTTCACGCGTTGGATTCTTCATATGTATTGTTATTATTAGTTTGAAGTTTTGGAAGGAAGAGATGTTTTCTCTCCTCCATTGGAATTTTATACTTTGCCCGATGAAGTCTTTGCATCGTAAAGACGAAATATTGCGATGGTAGATGTTATTAGATGTTATTAGGAGTTAAATAAAGAAATTATGAAGGATTCCGTAGTGTAGAATTTTTAATTTTTATTTTATTTTGTTTTGTTATATTTTTTTATTTTCGTCGTGAGCAGGAAAATAAAGGAAGATAACGAGTTTCATTCCCGATTAAGAAGATAAAAGTAATTTAGAATTGTTTAATTTTTTATTTTATTTTCATAGAATAAAAAAAAGTTTATCGCTTTGCATTTCTAATGTATTTCAATGACTTAGGACTTACTAATTTACTTTTATTTATTTATTTAGTCGCAAAAGTAGAGAATAAATAAAATAAATTAGTAAAACTTAAATCTTAAGATAGCGAAAGACGAATAAATGCTAAAGAAGAGAGAAATAATGAATTAGAAAGGAGTTGTTGCGAAATCATAGAAACTATAATCAGTACTACCAGCTAGGTTAGATTTTCGGTAGATTTTAAATATTAATCATATCATCCACCTACAAAAATTGGTTGTATTAATTTCAAATTGACGCATGGAATCCAATTCAGCATTCCCTTTACAAAACCGTTCGTCTTTTGGGGAATATTGAATTATTTCTTTGCTTTTAAAGAAAAAAACAAAAAGAATTAATAGAAAAAGCGGAAAACTCACTACACATATTTACCTTCATGTCAAAAGTTCTTCCGAAAGAGTCCATTTGAAATGTGTATTTCTTCTTCTCAGATCAAGAAGTGAACTGTGAAGCCGCACTGGCAATTTCTAATCTGATTGCCAGATAAAAGAAAGGATACACCGTTGACATTGTCACTGAAATGAGATTCACTTTGGAAACAGACACCTCCTCTTGGTCGTTCCATCCGAAGCTCATCTCCACTTTCAGACGGTGTTGCAGGGACTTTAGGATCAAATATATTTTTTTAAATTCAGAAAACTGTTCATGTCTTTTCTAAGAACGCTGAAGGAATATTCCAACTATATTCTAGTTTGAATATTTTTAATTGCATACTTGTCTATTGCAATAATTAATGTTAAAAAAACTTTGGAAAATCACGCTTTCTGTATTACATAATGATTAAAATATGTAAGAATTAAGTATATGTAATTCAGAAGTAGTTATATATATGTATACAGTCGCCTATTATAACGGACGTCGCTTATAACGGACAGTTTTAAAAAAAATTGTCAGCCTACAATTAAGGTGAGCGAAGTGAAAGACCATAACCATTTGTTATTCAATATGTTGAACAATCGGTGTTCAACATATAAATAAAATGGTTATAATAAAAATGTGTTTGCCTATTATGAGGGCAGCTCTGTCAGTGATTAACTGAAGAAATAAGCAGCAAACAAACCAGCAGAAAATAAATTATTTTTTCAAACCAATAAATTTAAGCAATCAACATGAACCAGGACCTTCTTGTTCTAAAGATTAAAGCAGTGTATAAGTACACATCTTTTTCAAATCAACCTACTATGTCGAAGGCTGTTTTTATCTGATATATAATAAACACTTTTTACAGCTAACTATTGTACTTTCATTCATGTACACCCTGCTGCATTACGCAGCTATAAGAATTATTTGTTATAAACCGGACTTTCATTAAAACGGACAACCTTCAGCCCCAATTAGTCCGTTATAATGAGGTTCTACTGTATATACACATGTATCTATAGCAAATATATATATAGATACGCCGCCGCCTAGCGGCTGGCCTCGATAGTAACTGCGCACGGAAGGAAGTGTTGCCTCGGCAGAATATATTAAAATATAAAATATATTAATATATTAATATATCAGTATATTATTGTATTGTCATCTGTATAGGCATCTGTACAGAGCGTCGCTCATAGCAGAAGAAGCCTTATATCCCCACTCTGTCTGTCCGTCCGTCGCGAGAAATTCATATCTCAGGAGCGACATATACTAGAGATATGATTTATATCTTGTTAAAAAGGTCTTGCCAAGACTAGTTCATAGCCATTGATAACTCGTTTCTAGCTTGTGTGATTCCTCTAGAATTGGATCTTAATTTATAAGTTTTATTGAAATCTAGTATATTATTGAAATTTATTTCTTCATTTTTTTTTGTAGTGACTTCAACTAGAATTATTATATGAATTAGTTGCATGAAGCCAATTTTCCTTTTCTCTTCTTGAAATAAACTTACAATGATTGGTCTATTTTTATTATAATGGGATCTCCCAAATCTATGGAGAGCTTCTATTTTTTTTCTATAGGGTGAAGTTGTAAAGTTTTCAAGATTTGAATATTCGCTCTCAATAGAAGCCATGGGGCAGTATGCGATCGCTACTGGGATTGCAGCTCCTACCTTGTTTTTTTATTTTTTTGAGGCAATGATTCCAAATGCAAATTTCTATATCTTGTATTTAGCAACAATAAAGCAGAGAATATAAAATAGATGTGTCTGAGCTAAGAGCTTAATTTATATTGGAGAAATCAGGCAATGAATGTCCGTTTATTCGAAACTTAACTCTTGACTTTTAATTTTTTTTTCTCTCATTTAGGGGAAAAATATCGTATTTGTATGCAAAATTGAAAGTATTATTTGCGTTAGAATTTAAGTCCTGTGGGATGGAATTAATAGAAACCTAATCTCTTTTGCTAGTTTATGAGCTAAGAACAAAGAAAGCTATGTAAGAATGATCTTAAATGACGAAGTTCTTTATATAGAAGCTTCCTTGCAGTATTTACTGCATTGTAATTTAATAATGTGAGGACAGTTGAATTAAGACACAATGAAATATGTATGCGTTTCATTGAACAACTTTATGAGGCATAACAATTTTAAGTTCGTTTTTCATTTCTTACCTTTCAGCTTTCATTGTTAGTAATAAGGTAGTATTAATTGTTAAGTCTTCTATGAAAGTGAAACAACCAACATCGATTTCATCAATATTTATGCAATTTCTAAGTAGAATTTAAACAAAGAATTAACGTGCCACAAATTAAGAGAAAAGAACAGGGAAATAACACAGAAATAAAAAATACCTGAGCTTTCAACGGTGAGAGTTTTGGACGGACCGTTTCGTCCTTTTTTGGTTCTCATCAGCCAAACTCACTCCCAGATGAAATGCTCAAGTGTTTTCTTTCGGAGAGAGGCCACAGCCGGAACCGGGTGTGGATTCTCTTTTGCAATATCGAAGCATTTCATCTGGTGAGTGGGTTTGGCTGATGAGTCCCTAAAAGGATGAAACGGTCCGTCCCAGACTCTCACCGATGAAAGTACAGATATTTTTTATTTCTGTGTTATTTCCCTATTCTTTTCTAAGTAGAGTTGTTGTGGTAAGCTATCTAAATTCAATTAAAAAAGAAATTAAAACAAAAAACGAAAGGAATATTTCAGCAAATTCAGTACAAAAATTCAACTATTTAAATGTATTTTAACCTACTGTATTTTCGTGAAATTGTGGGCCTTAGATTATGAAACACTCAAAAGACAGGCGAATGGAGATCTGTGCAGGATTAGTTGGGACACAGTCTCATCTGATAAGTTATTGTAAGCTTTAGAAGGAATATGGTGTTAAGTAGGTAAAATATTTCTAGTAAAGATGAAATCAATATTGCAAATGTGAACTTCAAACTTCAAGATTTTTAACATAAAATCGGAGATGAACGCATTTCACTATCTGTTTCATTTATCAAAAGTTTCCTTCAACTAATTTCTTTCAGTTTTTGTCTTACATTTCAGAAATTGCCCATCACTTCAGTGTTGTTTTCTTTGTTCATCTTCACCCCCAGGTTTCCTTTAAAACCGAAACTTACGATCCTGACTCAAGTAACTGCAGGCGACTGCAAACCTTTTATTTTTTTTTATCTATTTCTTTTTCCAATGCACCTAAAATTCTGAAAATTTTTAAATATGAAGTTGTGAAGCATCTGGGATTTCTATTTTCTTGTTTTTAATGTTTTAAAATATTCAGTAACGAGCTGTGCCCCGCGGTTTCACCCGCGTTAAATTCGGCCCTTCTCGGTAATGTTCGGTTCGCCGTCGCACCCGTTGGTTACGTTTATGTTTACTGCTGCGCTCTATTGGTCATAGCGTGATATTATATAGTCTGTAACCTTCTTTAATAAAAGGGCTATCTAACCCAAAAAAGAATTTTTAAATCGGACTGGTAGTTCTGAGATTAGCGCGTTCAAAAATACAAACTCTTCAGCTTTATATATTAGTATAAGATAAGATAATATTAATTAAATTAAAACTTAAAAACAGTCAATTTTTTGGTTTTTCTTTTAGAGGTAATACTCGGTATTTTCAGCTCAAAAGAATTTCACGAAAACCTGGAAAAAAAATTTGTAAAATAATGATTTGTATTTAAAATATTTGTTATTAGTGCAATAGTTAATTTTTTTAAAAAAAGTAATTTAATCTCAATCAATTTAAAAAAGACAATCTTTATTTTTAAAAAATTATCTAACGCACTAATAATAAATATTTGAAATATAAAGCATTATTTTGCAAATTTTTTATCATTCAGGTTTTTGTCAAGTTTTTTTAAGTTAAAAATACCGAGTAATACCTCGAAAAAAAAAAGCAAAAATTGATTGTGTTTGAGTTTTTAATTTAATTAATTACAGAATATTTTGAAAATTAAAAACAATAAAATAGAAATCCCAGATGCTTCACAAGTTCATATTTAAATTTTCAGAATTTTAGGTGCATTGGTAAAAGAAATATAGAAAAGAATAAAATGTTTGTAATCGCCTGTATTTGCTTGAATCAGGACCTTAAGTTCTTCCTTCATCATAGAATTAATAATAAAAAAGAAAGAGAGAGAGTCATAGAAAATCGGATTTCATAGCGTGATTGAAGTCCAATGTAATGAGGCAGAGATAAGCTTAGGAAAGTATCTAAGGACATTTTCACTTTGTTGCATTTTAATTATGAATTTCGGTTAAACCTTTTATACTGAGGATATTTTTAAAGTTAGATCCAATTAATTTGGCTGTTAAATTATTTAGTCAACATCCTGTTATGGTTCATTGCTAAGCAACTTAGAGCCTCCTGGCACTGGAGCAACTCAGCGAATCCAATTAAGTCAGTTGAAACTTCCTTTCTGGAATATCGAATAATTCCCTAAGAAACTTCTTTTTTTCCCCGTTGGGACGCTGGCGTCTGTTGCTAGGGTCGCCTTAAAACTAATAAAGATTATTATTTAATGAAATTTGAGATTCACGTCAGGTAACGGATTAAATTGGGAACCGATCTGTTGATAAAGGAAAGGAGGCAGATTTTGATAAATGCACTGCTTATCTTTTTCTTGAAAGGTTTGAAAGATTGAAGAGTGAAATGTTACCACGAAGAGGAGTCTATAATGGCCTTATGGTAATATCGATCAACAACAGGACCACATAATATAAAGATAAAAGAATTACAAATCATTATTTAAAATAAGCTTCGAATTTAAATATCTTCTGACGTCTCTTATCAGAAATGATTTTTTTGTATTAGATCCTTATACAATTATAGGAAGACGGAAAATGTTATACAGTGGTAGCTTCGTTAACGACGGTAATCCGTTCTCAGGATTATCGTCGTTAACCAAAACCGTCGTTATCCAAGGCGCGATTTTAAATGTCATAAAAATATGGTACATATCATTTATTAATTTATATTTGCTACAAAAATTTCTCACTAGTAAAATGAATAGTTCATGAATAGAGTTTTTCAACGTCAATCTTCACCAGAAGTACAAATTGTGTAAAAAGAATGACATAGGTAGGAATATTTTGCAAAATTTAAATGCGATTTTCTGAAAAACTATTGGCCGCCACCAATCGACGAGGCGTCGTAAACCAAAGCCAGCGTCGTTACTCAAGACATTTTCTGCTAACAGCAGCTCGTCGTTAACCAAGTACGTCGTTAACTAAGGCCGTCGTTAACCAAGGTACACTGTATATCTAAGATGTAACTTACATGAAAAATCATCCTTATCTGAAGAAAGATATAGATATTGATACATATAATTCTTGACATGTAGGTTTAGGAAATAAAGTAATAGTTCTTTTCTTCCAATTTGATGATTACTTCTAGAAATCTCTGAGTGATGTTAATACCAATCAGTCTTCTTCTTCTGCTGCTACAGCTTTTCCCACTTTCCGCGTGGGGTCGCTGATGAGCAAAGTTTTTTTTTTATTCGGAGATTCCACGTTTATGCAACTAAAATTTTTCGTTGTCTATTGTCTGATGATTATGCACAAGTTCAATATCAGCGTGGGTTTTGATAGGTAGCCCTTAATTTTATGCTTTCGCACACATTTTTTTTTATCTAGTTGTTGCAATGTAACAATAACTTGAAATAGCTTTTGTTGTGCTTTTCCCTGTCAACTTACCCTGTTGCAGTTAAACGATACTTTTAGTCTTCTGTTAAGATCAGCAGACTTATATTCCCGTTTGTCTGGCACGTAGGTAAGTATCATTAAAATATCATTAAAATCTCATTAAATTATCATTACGCACAACAATCCCAATAATCGCAACAATTGCGCATTTGGCATTCACAATCACAATGCTTCGATGATAATAAAATATCATTGATATTGCTTTAAATTCCTTATTATTATAAATGGGATTGTTGCAATCACATTTATAATAATAAGGAATTTTAAGGAATAGCAATGATATTTCCCTACCTTGTTTAATTCCTCTTCTCAATAAAAACAGCTATCCTCATGCTTCTATCGCAGCAGAAGCTAGCAAACACTTTTTCTTAATACATTTGCTTGCTGGGTAGCCCTGGCTGAAGAGAGCGTAATAAGTTTGAAACCCAGGGTCTCAGCTTGATTCAAAAGGCTTCCCTTATCATTTTTAATAAATAAATAAATATTCTTGCAAATAAAAATAAGATAAATTTAGAAATTTATAAAATTTAATAAATATTATAATATCTTTAAAAATGTTATGCATATTATTATTTTTTTTAAATATCCAGATAAAACTAAGACAAGAACTTTAAGAAGACAATGAGGCAAATTATCTTTTAGTCTACAATTGACAGACGACCATAATCCTTGGTTTTTCAAGGCTTTGTGGTAGGCAAAAATAATTTACAATCAGCTAGTGTATAAAATGAATTTGATACGTACCATCACTTTAAAAAAAAGACCACACAGATTCAAAAACCAAAGCATTAACAAATGCCTTTCCTAAGCTGGTAATGCTAATAGAGTTAGCCACAAATTCGTTTAGTCGTTATTTTCAATTGAATTACTAATTTGTTTTGTTGGAACAAATTAGTGTCGAAACAATGGAAGGAATTATCCTTGCTCAGAGATAATTAAGTTATCAATAAACGTATAATTACGTTGTAATTAACAACCACACTGATTTTGTCAATTATGTCGTAGTGTTTAATAACGAGCAATTATCTTCGACTGACGTCTCTTAATTCGTTGAGTAAATGTTGGGTTTTTATAGTTAATAGCCTGCCTTGTCTTTGGATTTCGTCGTTCACAAACATAAAGTGAATCTTTTAATAACTGGGCCTATGTATCCATTGTATATAAAATACTTACTTTTAAGTATTATTTTTGTGTTTAGGCGCTGGACTGAGGAGCCCTGGTTCAATTCCCGGCGGGGATTTTTTTCCAGGTTATTCCTCCTCCAGACGGACCCCAGGGTTCACTCTGCCGTCTGTCAAATGGTTACCGGGTTTCTTACTTGGGGCTAAACGCGGGCGAGCATCGGGCTGACCATCCGACCTCAAGTAGTCCCGATAGTCAGGGATAGTTAGGAGCCTTTCGTGCACCTCAGGACCTGCACGGCCTGATGTGGTTTAGTTCAACTTTTAAATATTGTTTTTGAATGAATTTTAATTTAATTTTTTTTATTTATAAAAGAATGTAACTAAGTCTAATTTTACCTTAAATTGGAATAAATTTATTTACAAATGCTTTTTTAACCGTGCTTTGGTTCCTAATTTGATTTTGTGAATTAATTAAAAAAAAAATAAACAGATATACAAATGTATTTCGTTTGTTCCAGTCCTTGGAATTTAATCTTGTTCAAATTAGGACAAAGTATAAAGAAATTTATTTCCGCTATCTAATTGACAACAAAAGTTATTTGATATTAATAAATGCAAATTTTTAGAAAGTACATAAAAATAATTAGAATTTTCGTCAAAAAAATAATTCCAAAAGCGCACTTTAGATTATGTTGTCACGACAACACTTCAGGAAAACTTAAATCAGAATTAGAGCGAAACTTAGGTAACAAAGAATAACTGTTTAAATCTGTGTTTGTGTGAAAGAAAACTTATCTTTCAGTATCTTCCATTTCACACTGAAGGCCTAAATAGATAAAAGCATTCCTGAATCCATGTTTTCAAAATGGCAGCGCCCATGTTGCCGATTTAGGCCTAGGACAAAATCTCGTGAGTGATTCAATTATCTGTGTTTTCAAGATGGCAGCGCCCATATCGCCGATTCAGGTTTAGGACAGAAATCTCGTGAGTAATTGTTAAACAATGATAAGCGCGCAAGCGGCCCATTGTTACGCAATTAACGAGTCCGTGCTCAGTGCATTTCGGAGCAAGAAAGCCACGCTTCAGATCGGCAGTTCGTTGGCAGTCTCGGTGCGGAGTGGATGTATTCCTGGTTTCCGCACAAGGCAGTTCGTTTCCAAGTTAGCTGCAGATAGGATTTGTTCCTTATTCGCTGAAGTGCAGTTAGTTCCAAGTTCCCAGTGATAACGATTAGGATCCTCTATCACTGCGTTATTACGATAGCTGCGAAGTGATCAGCTATAGTGAAGCCGTTCGTTACCGCAGTGTGAAGTTCAAAGTTCCGTACTGCAGAACTCCAGTTTCTAAGTGAAAAGCTGCGATTAGTGTGCTTCTATTATTGAGAAGAAATCCCGATTGATTCTCTCAATAAAAACTGTGAAAGACAATGCTTTAAAGACGTATTCTCGGTGAAAAGCCATTTGGACGAAGATCGCTGTTCCATTTCGAACGTGGGTCGCCATATTGGATTCTAGGAGAATTACCGATCTACGACGTGGATGTCCGAAGTTCCAGTTCGACGGAAAGCAGAAATATTACCCAGTGAGTACTGTTTTATTTCAGTGAGTTTCGGACTCTCTTCGTCCAAGCCCAGAAGTTTTAAGATTAACTTTTAACCGAAGAATTGAGACTCAGGCAAGCGGGCCGAAGACGGACTTTCGATTAACTCGCACAGATAGTATCTAACTTTAAAGCATTAAGTAATTAACGTTATAGAAATAGAAATGTATTTCTAGTTTATTTATCTTTTGAAATTCTCTGTGAGAGATTGTATTCAAATTTAAAGTAAGATTGTTTTATTAAACGTTTTATTGTTTTGTTACACTTTCGCATTAATTTATTTTACCTTCCTAATTAAGCCTTGCATAGTCGGAATCATAGTAGCTCTCCAGTTAGCGATAAACCTCTGCCGAGGGAATTTAATTCGGATTATTTTTCCCCTCGTTAATTTATGGCGTAACGCCACACTTGGTTATGGTAGTGGCGTAATGTAATGTAATCCTCACACAAAGGGTTATTGGCCGTAATAATGTATTAATTAATAGCACACAAAATCGATACTTTTGATGTTAAAGACTTCGTTGTTTTCTTGTTTTTTTTTTTTTTAAATATATAAAAATTTATTCAAAATAACAACAACTGGTCTTTTGCAATCGCCTGAAAGTCTTCAATATTTTTCTTATAAGATTATAATTCTTGCTTCGTCTTGGACCAATCATTTTCTTTGCACAATTCTTCCAATTAATCCACTATTTAAGAATGAGATATTACAGGTCAGTTGTTCTTAGACAAAATAGTATTCTTATTAGGATACAGCCCCTTTTTAAGTAACCCTATCCGTAATCCAAAAGTTCTTATCTAAATCGGTTTTGGTTGGCAGTTAAATGGAATATGTTTGAAATTTGTTGGAGATACCATAACAGAATTTGCTGAGAACCATCAGATGGAGATAATAACGTAGTTCAATAACATCAGTGTATCTTCTTGTAAATTGTTTATTAAAGTCTAATTTGTTTTATTTCATTCGCCAGTCTCATGTTTGTGAATCGGTCTTCCTGAATGTTTATACTTTGTTTGAACAAAAAATGATAAGAAAACTTGGTTCACAATCCTGAATATCGTTTCTGAATTTCGTATCGTTTTACAATAATTGTCGTATTAAGTGCAATGAGGAACATGAATGATAGAAGATAGATGATAACTGAAAGAGGTTAATCAAAGATTAAATGACAGAAGCTATTTGGTAAACATTACAGAGCACAGCAGTTTATCTTGTGAAGAAGGATGTACTGAAGATCAAACCGTTACCCTCTTACAGCTGCAGAAGGGATGGCTCCTGGTGGTAGTCAAAGGAAAGGATACAAATAAGATTATCTGGGAATTACAAAGAATATCAAATTTCCAGATAGTTATTATTTAAATTCGAATTCACGTTAACGGCTTTGTAGAAGATTATGACTGAGGAAGGTCGGCAAGAGATCCGATTAAAATATTGTAAAGTACAGAAGAAGAAGTAAATGAATATCAAACTCTGAAAGAGATTGAAACTGCTAGATATAGTCTTCATCCCGACGTCAAGGAATGTTATATAGCAGAATGTAAGATACTGTTGCAATGTTCATTGACCTGAAAAATTAATGCCCTTATATTAAAAGTATAGTAATGATCAACGGTCCTTGAAGCCATGGACAAAGTCAATCATCTGAAAACAGTTTTATCTTCTGCAGTGCCAATCCTACGGTGATCACTTATTTGAAAATGTTTTAAATTTCCTTAACAAAAATTGAAGAAATAAAATCCTATAAAAGCATATAAATATAAGCATATAATATATGAATATATATTTATAGCATATAAAAGCTATAAAATCGAATGACATCGACTTCACTACCACTAAGAAAGGTTTTTTTTTCTCCCAAGGAAGTATCATTTGACTTTGGTTTCCTAAGGTTACGTTTGTCTTCTTTCTGATTTAGAAGCGAATCGATCTTGACTGTCGGTTGTTCGCCAGATCCTTTCTGATGGTTTCGTAATATTAGGAAGCCATCGTTGCTGATAATTTCGTACAACATGTTCTGTCAGTCACTGAAGCAGATTCTCTGTTGGAATTAACTCCCGACTGTCTTCCACTGATCATCCGAATTTATTTGACGATAATCAAGACGGCGGCTGTCGGCTCAGTCGCCTCCTTCCAGATGACAAGATCCATTGCTACATAAATCAACAGAGTGTGATGATATAAATCAATGAGACGAGATGGTAGTAGAAATTCAGTCAAGAGCAGAGATTCATTTCAATATCACATCCACACAGAATCAATAAATCTAAAACAAACAGTGACAAATGTGCTCCGTCGAGGTTTACTGAATAATAACTTATTAACCTCGCTGAAACTCATGAAGTCTCTCCAATGTTTATTTTATCTGTATTAAAGATTCTTCCTCAATTTTATCAAGACTTTAAGTTTTCCATCAGTTTAATATATATACTGTATTTGGTGGACCAAGATATCTTTCTACAAAGACGGCAAAAGTGAAATTTTGACAAAGTGTCAAATTAATAACAATGACTGTTTCAGTTTAATCCGTTCTTTTAAACCTGAATTAAGTTATAATGATATCTGATGAAAAAGCAAATTTTGTCGTTGCAATCACGAACTTCCTAGATACAACCGAAAAACCATAAAACTTCGCTTCAGGATAGAAATAAAGTCAACGGAATTGATAAATTACATCTGTGGCCAAATGAAAAGGGTTTTTTGATTATTTAATTCTCTCACTGGCAATACGGCATTGTTTGAAAAAAATATTTAACAACGAATTAGTTCAATTTAGATTAAACAACACTGTAAATGACAACGTTCTTTTATACCCAATAACTAAATGACCGTTTTCATAATGTTTCCAAAGTTCAAGAAGAAATGCAATTACGACACATTATATGATTTTCATCTATTATTCATTATTTATTCTAATTCATCTTATTGTCTGTTATTTAATTCTATTGTTTATTTAAAGTTTTCCATTGACCGTGCTTCTGATCTCTGATTTGCTATTCTTTACAAAGTCAGTTAAAAAAAAAATCAGTTAAAGCTCACGTGCAATTTAAATCCCCCAATCAATTTGTAAAGCACGACAACCAATCAGAGCTTTGTAAATAACCCTGTTTAATCGCAGGCATTGTGTCAATAAAGGAGATGGTGCCAGATTGTACGATTAGTCGAGTTCGTCTTATTTTACCGAACCCAGTTGCCCGAAACATTCACCGCAAATATATTAGTATTTACAGCGAAGTTGGGATAAAAAAAAAAAACTCATTTCTAAAATGATCTAGCAAATCCAAGCATTTAAGAAGTTTCACCTATAGATGCACTAAATAAACTGAATCTTTTTCCATATGCAGAATTTCATGACCTTTGCCGCTTTTTTTCTTTTTCAATAGCATTTTCTTGCTATTCCAAAAGAAAAATATTTCTCAGCTTTCTTCTTTGTCAAACTGACACAGCAACAGAAGAGAAAAAGAAATTGAATCGAAGCAATAACACAATAAAGAGTGAAGTGCTTTACCAGTCAAACAAATGAGCTGATAATTGCAACAGTGGCAATTAAGAGAAAACAAAAAAAAAAAACCTCGTGCGTTTCCATCAGGAATTCCAAGTAGGCTTCAGTGTTTCTTCTTTCTTTTTTTTTTCCATCTGTCGACGAAGAGACAAAGCACTAAGCCGGTCTTAAAAGAAAAAAAAAAAAAAAACCCAGAGGAACACGGGGGGAACGAGGCTTTGTGACTGACTTTCTCGGCACTGTTCTTCTCCTGTCGCTGTGGATACAGAGAGTTCATTTCTCTGACATAATTCCTAAATGAAACTGAACGAAACTAAACAAGAATGTAAAGACAATTTCACCTGACAGGATTCGAATTAAATGAACAAAAATATCCAATAAGGAAAGAAAAAATTGTAAAAGTCTCAAATTGTTAAAAAAAAAAAAATTAATTGGAAAAGTTGTAAAAGTTAAATTGAATAAAATATAGAAATTTATATCTGCGCTTAGTAAATAAAAAAATTGCAGAGAGCAACACACAAGACTAGTTATAAAACGTTATATACAATTAAAAAGTTCACAACCGGTTTCGCCTCCAATACGAGGCTTTGACGAGTGACCTTTCACTCATGTTTCCAAATTCCAATTCTGCAAAATTACCGAAAGATCTCTATCGTTAATTTCAGATTTTGATAAATCTAACAGCAATTTTACGAAATCAAACAGCAGTTTGACTCTCAGAAGTAGAGACAAACTGCTTCTTAGACCTCATTTTAAGTTGTCCCTTCTTCCTTTTTCTATTTTTGCTTTCTTTTCTTTTTATTTGTCTTTCGTCTAATGAGACAATTTTCCATTCTGTCTCTTCTAAATTGTTCAATTTGTGGTATTCCGGCAGTTGGATAAAAAACGAAACAGCTAAAAAAGAAAATAGAAGGAAAAGAATAGAATATGAAGTAGGAAATGTATGACAATGATGGTATTGCAGAAAGTATGCATAGCTTTCATCGCTCTCCAGGAAAAACCCAACTTACAACCATCGTGAAAGCAAATTTAAATTTTAAAGCCAAAATTCGGCCGCCCTCGTATCATTCACTGTCCTTCGACTCATCTTAGATAAACATGAAAATCCTTGTTCCCGTACACTCCGATGGCTATTCCTGGACATACATAAGATTCTTAATAGGTTCAGGTACTTTATACCTGAACTTACCCTTAACTAACAACTTTTAGTTTAAATGATTTCGGTAAAATTAGAGCAATTAACAATTTCTGTTAAAAAAAAAAAATGGGATGTTTCCCGCTTTTCTTCCGGGAAATCGGCAGTAAAGCAGTTTTTCTTAAAGGGACAATTTCTCATATTTTGTAAATATAGCTGATGATTCCTTAAAATAAGACACAAAGTAAGAAACTATATGCTGGAATCATTGAATAAAAAGTTTAAATATTTTGGTAATAATAATAATAATAATAACAATAACAATAATTACACTTGGCAGTATGTGCTTTGGTCCTTGACCCGCCATATTGTTTTTGCTGGGGAAACCCAAGGTTTGAAACATACAAACATAATAATAATGTCATTATGCAAAGAAAATAATGCAGATTCTTAAAGAATTCGGAATCAACTGCAAAATAAACTTAATAAACAAGTTTAGCAAGTTATTTAGATTCTATTCACAATATTTGTATAAATCAACAATAATTATATATAATTATTCTTATAAATTCAACATCGCTTCATTTAAATTCATCCAACAACAAAAACAAAGCAATTAAAAAAATCAAGTTTTGCTTTAATTAATAAAAATAAGTTATTAGACTTTATTTTCCCGACTAATTAAATAAATAAAAAAATAAGTATAAAGAAGAATAAAAATAAAAAAAAATTAAATAAACTTATCTTTTTATTTATATTTTCTTCTAAACCACAGTTGCGACATATAACCTGTACTATCTCTTACATTATATTTTCTATATACTCCTACCCTAGAAGCCAGAGCCAAACGAATAAATCTTTTTCTTTTTTTTACTAAAACGGTTGGAAATTTAGTGCAACTTCAATTTGAAACATATGTTGCAAAAACTCATCTTGGAAAGCGACGAAAGACCAAGTTTATGAAAATTTATTTTCCTGCTGAACTCCAATTAATGGACGGCTATTTTTAACACGGTTTCTATTTTAAACTTCTGCAAAAAAACAAAATGAAAGGGGAGAAACAGGAAGGAGAATGAAATCAGATAATTCTCTGTGACAGATGTCGTAATGAGGTATTTAGATGAGAATAGATAAGAATATTCATATTTCATCTTTAATACCAATATCTCTTCCCCTTCTTCTGGATTTAAAGGAATTCGTTAATGGTTTACACCAGTAGTGCCCAACTCGCGGCCTGCCGGTATATTTGCAATGGCCATGCACTGTCAAATTTAAAATTAAATTTGAGCCTTTATATTACTACTAATAGTAAAATGTAATAAATTGAAATAGCAACAGTATCAGACTTTACTATTGGAAAATTGTTATGGAACACAACTAAAGTGCTCGCGCTGAGACTTGAAACTCCCAGAATGCAAAGCAGATTATAGATTGTCCTTTCCTGGCCGTTCGCTAACATTGAAAAGAAGAGGTCTTCTATTTGAATGTTAGCGAACGGCCAGGAAAGGACAATCTATAATCTGCTTTGCATTTTGGGAGTTTCAAGTCTCAGCGCGTACACTTTAGTGAATTATTTGATAATTTGTAATTTAAGTAAATTACAGTTATTATTAATTGTTATTATAAATGACATTACTAAATCATTAATTAGTAAGATATAGTAAGGGTTGGAGGATGGGACGCTGCATCAGAACTTTTATACAAATATTGGCCTTCCTAAGGTTGTGCACCCCTGGTTTGCACTGACACTGCAGGCGCTGTATAGAGGCTACTTACTTTCCCGTCAACTATTCCTTTACACCGTTGTTTGACATATGTTTTCTTTCTATTAAATTATGATAATAATGAATACTTAAAAACAAAATAAGACAAAACTTTTTAAGGTATTTTGCGTCTCAAGTTATTTTTATTCGGGAAAAGTCACAACAAAGATTTGGAAATTCCGTGTGATTATTAACAATAAGAAAATTTTCTTACTACATCCTGCATCAAAATTGTTTGGATTCTGTAAAACAATCAGATTTTATGTAACCAACAATAACAATTAAATATTGTTGTTGCCATTGTTACTCTAAACAACTTAGTATCTTAATCCCCAAAACAGATTGAATATTTATGATTGTATTCTAAAGATTTCATTTGTTTTAATAATGTAATTTTACAAACCATTATATTGTAATTTCCAATCTTTTTTGTACAGCTAAACTGGCTTGAGAAAGAGGTGACACAATTTATCTTGAAAATCTGTTTTATGAGGAGTTACGTATTATTTTATTTGTATATTATTACCGAAGAACGTATTAGAACTTATTTATACGTAAAATGCATTTTAATGAACATCTATAAGAAAAAAGTATGTCACTATTACCCAAATAACAATGGTCAACAGCTTCTGAAATGATTATTAATTACATTGAGAATTTAAATCAACAATCAATATTTACTTATCTTTGTATCAAATTAATGCTAGTTATTTAGAATGATATCTGGACGTTTAAATATCGTGGGCGAACAGAAATACGAACTACATTCTATGTCGTTCTAATAGTTGGATGGTGTTGTGCATCATTTGACAAAGCGCCAAAATAGATCTTTTTTTCCGATTATTGTTCCATCTACTAGCGAAAGGTGTAAACTCCTTATAAAAAATTATTCCTGATTGCTATCTCAACATAGTTCTGCAGAAAATTAATTTTGAATCAACGCCAATCGACTAATCATAATAATAAGATTTGCATCATGTGACTAACGACCTTTATCGCATGGTCATTTGATTCAAAATTCATACGTCATCATTGTGCAGCATATTTCATTTTGGAATATAACACTCTTCATTCTATAAAAAATATGAATTAAAACATAAGCTTTTGCGTTTATGCGAATATCTGAAAATCAATTTGGCGCTTGGTCAATAATGATGCATAACACTATCCAACTAAGGCTAATAATAATTCAAATCGGCTTAAAAAAAGTATTTCAGGAAATATTCTATTTAAAAAGGGACTGTTATATTGGTAAATTATACGCGTTTTTTTAAAGGATTCTATGATAGCAATAAAAGCATTGAATATGTTTGGCATCCCTTGGGGTTTAGGTATCAGGTTCGATTTGCCGCGAGATTTCTGTTGAAGGTGCCCTGTGAAGCAAAAAAGGTTGAGAAGCACTGGTTTACAGAAGTCTGAAAGAGAATGCAGTTCCTGAGTTGAAAGTAGTGCATGCAATCTTCTCTGCCTAGACACCTAAAAAAAAAATCAACTCGAAATTTACAAGGTTTTGCGATTTTATTAATTGAACGGTTTTCTTATGAAAGCGATCGATGAACTCCGTCAGTTAGGATAGTCCTGCCTCTTTGCTTTTTTCTTTTACAA
This sequence comes from Thereuonema tuberculata, assembly GCA_023159025.1. NCBI lineage: Eukaryota > Metazoa > Arthropoda > Chilopoda > Scutigeromorpha > Scutigeridae > Thereuonema > Thereuonema tuberculata. The sequence goes on from JAFIDM010014012.1 coordinate 71,180,608, forward strand.
AACGGCTTCAATTGGCGCTTGAACTTTGACGAGGAAACGCACCCGAGAGACTGGTTACAACCATTAAACCCAGGATCATTGAAGGCCTGAAAAGCAGTTATCTTCGCTGCTGGAAATGATTTATTAAACTTGACTCAGTTGTAGCACATCATGTCACGTGGGGCTTCGCGGGGAGACCTTAATTAACAAATTATCTGGAAACTTCTTTCTTCAAAATTTGATTTCTTTTTAATGCACATTAGGAGGGAAGAAAAGAGGTTATTGGCTTTCTTTCTCTTTCTTTCAGGGAACCCTTATTGACTGCGGTTGATTGCTTCGCCGTTTCATGTTAATTATAAAATGAGATGAGGTTTAAAGTCTTTTATTTTGGATATTATATAAAAGAAGGAAATCGATAACTAGAATAAATGGTTAAGAGATAGTTAAGCCCTTAAAGATCAAGTTAGCATCAGTTTCTGAGATTTTTTTTTCTTTTTCTGTTAAAGTCTACGTTAATGGCGCCAAAGAGTCAAGTGGTTTAGGATGTGGTAAGTTCAATTTCCTGTTTGGAAATAGATGCTGGTTGAAGCTAACGACAAGAATACATTGAGCCAATTGCAGAAAGAAAACGAGACAGTTTTACTGCTAAGAGCACTTTACAGAACGTGTGGAAAAGATTGTGGAATGAACCAAAATGAGTTAAAAAAATCCCTAAAGGCACACACTCTGAATTATTATTTGAGCTAAAACGTAACTAAATTAATTGATTAAATTAAGGTGCGTTTGTCAGTCGTACAGTGCTTATCCTATGAGCAACGTGAGTTTTTCCCCTTTGCTTCATTTCCATTTCACATGTTCTCCTAAGTGTTCCTATGATGGCATATTGTCACTGGTTCTTAGGTTAGGCTAAAGGTTGAAGGACACCATTTACAGGCCGTGTTGGTCCTTTCGGGGATGTGTTGGAGGTACATGTTCCAACAATTCTTCGACTATTGGGATGGAGTTGGGGTCGGGTTAAAGTTCATGAAGAGCTCAAAGGTTGTAGAAAGTTTACATCTTTCTCTCACTTCCGCCAGCTGAACTCCAACAAATAACGTTACTGCAATCACAGCAAATTTAAGAGCCTAGCTAGGATCTAAGTGCTTCTTACAAAAGGCACTTAAACGTAAAAAATAACAAAACAGATATTTAGGCTTAAAAAGAGACGTGCTTCAGCCAGGGATAATCTGAGTCCTGATTAGCACGAAACAGGAATCCTATATTCCCACTGATAAAACTATTGATATGGCTGTAATAAATCATGATTTATCAATTTCTCTTAAAGTAATTTAATTACTTTTTTTATTAAAAAGATACTTAAATATATTTCCATTTATGTTTCTTATGTTTCTTCTTTTTTATGTTCTGTAAAATATATCTATTTTATAAATTCTTCGCCTGTGACGACACTCTGTCTGCCTTTCATGACGGGATCACCCTTAAGGCAACTGAGTGTCACATCGATAAATTGCTGTATATTGTAAGAAAAAAAACCTATAGGCAATAAATTATTATTATATTATATTATTACATTATTATTATTTTCATTAAACAAAAGGGGAAAACTAAAAGCAAAATACACGTTATAAATAAAATAAAATGAATTCATGTGCTGTCTTTCGGCAACCTCAATGAATTTTCTGTACGCATTTAAAGAAAGAAAAAGTGCCTAAAAATGCATAAACACTCTAAAAGGGTGAGACCAGTGTTTACAAGTGACATTCAAAACAGTAAGGTAGTAGACCATTACCACACTAAGCATTAATGATAAAAACATATAAAAATGACATGTTTCGATGAGCTCCAAAAGAAGTTCGTTTTTTTATTTCTATGAAGAGAACCTTTTTTGGGGGCTCTTCGAAACATGTCATTTTTGTATGTTTTTATTATTAATGCTTAGTGTGGTAATGGTCCTCTACCTTATTACAACCAAACGTTAAATATGTTTATTCCAATACTAAAGCAGTGTTTATGCATTTTTAGGAGCTTTTTCTTTCTTTAAATGCGCAAAGAAAATTCATTGAGGCTGTCGGAGGACACAACAAGAATTTTCTTTTTATCTTTAATGTGTATTTTGCTTTTAGTTTTGATTTGTGTAGGTGCCGTATTTTTTCCTACTACCCTGTAAGAGATTTCAAAGCCATCAACGTAAGATTGTTTCAGTGAGTGTTTCAGCCCGATTAATCTTAGTTAAATACAAGTAAAAGTATTAAACTTCACCTTCCATCATCCGAAGTTCGAATAAGTGATTAGTACTTCTCTCTATAGTTTTTGTTGAATGTGATCTTCTTTCACAGTTAGGCTGGCCCTTGAACAGTGGAATGAATACAAGCGCTTCATTTCAGAGGGACATTAAAGCCAAGTGATGCCTTCATGCGGAAAACTACACGGCCAAGTTAAAAGCCAATTAACAACTGTATGATTTCCATTGACATAGGTCATTTCCTGTCGAACCTTTCCACTCTCGCAATCAGCTAAATTAAATGCCCCCTTTTCATTCTGAAGACTTTGTTTATTCGCCAGTAATCGACGCTGACTACATGTAATCGATAATTTTCTGATAAGGAATCTTCTGAACAAATTGAAATTCGATAAAAAAAAATCAATTTTTGCCGTCATATATATTGAAAACCCCTTTATTTTCAAAAAATCCACAAAAAAATTTCTCGACAGGACAATAATATTAAAAAAAAATAATATACAACATGCTAACATAAATGTAAAAGCTACACAACAAATACATAATGAAAGAAAAAAAAAATCAACGACCATTTGAGAATATGACACCAGATGGCGCTATCTCACTTGTGGGAAAACAAAAAACGTGTGGTCATGCTTTTTTTCTTGTTTTTATTATCTTCAGATTCGAAGATGGATTAAAAATTACTTTGAGACAAAATCGCTCAGATTTTCAAAATTTTAATTTAGAATAAAAATTGCAGGACATAAATTATTGTAAATACAGCATTGTTCCTAATAGAAATAATGCTGTATTTATAAAAATTTTCAACAGTGTTTTTAACAAATTTGATAATATAGGTTTTCAAATAAAATGAAATTGTTTAATTTTAATCCATTAGAACTATAGATTAGGTTAAAGAAAATCTACAAATAGATAACTTTTATAATTTGCATATAGAAGACTTCATTACAAGGCGAAATATCTAGTAAATTTATTTATTGGAGACAAATTGTGAAAGTTTCGTTTACACCATAATTCTAGTTTTTGCCTCCCGGTTAATACGTGGCGCTATTTTGCTCAACAATATTTTAGTTCCAATTGTTGAACAACAATATTTTTATAGTTCCAATTGTCCCATACAGATACATATGTGGCGCCAGAATGCTTCACCTGCGTATAAAAGTGGGCATTTATCTGATGTCGGGATGAGCACCTCGTGACGTTGTGCGCACATTAGTGACCGTGCCATAATTCACAATGACAAGTAGGGAAAGTGGTGCGTTCTGGTTGACGTTAAAGCAGCGTGTGTTTGTCGTTAAGTTTATTTAAGAGTCAAAGGGCGACATCTCTGCAGCAAGATGTTTATTTGATGTAGGGAATATGGCTTTTCTCCGAAACGTTAAACAACGACTGGAATCAAGAAGAAATTTGAAGACACTGGTTCTGTTGCAACAAAGTATGTTGAGAAAGAGTCACAATCACTACCGAAGACAACCAATACATTATCGCCGAAAAGCGGTGAAAAGGCCGAAAAATATACCCCGTATATCCGACGTGAGGGAGTAATCATCGTAAATTACGATTAATTGGAAAATTTATTGATTTTAAAATTCTATATTTTATATTATTATTTGTTTTAAATATTTCTAAAAATTAATTACGCTGTTATTCATTTGATTCTTAGACATAAAATTTAATTTTTTTTTTACTTAGTCTAATATTTACATTTTCTGTAATTTTGTGCATTGATAAGAAATTACTACTAACAATTACTAAGTTAAATATGTCAGAAAAAGTAAAATATGAAATGAAAATTTTCAAATGGAAATTATAATAAATTTTAAACTATTTTTTTTAAAATACTAGGACTCCTCCCCCACGTATAGATAACCATAAAATATTTAATCCACAGATATTATACATTCGTTTAATCATTTCCTATGATTTCAGACATTCATACATTCCAGCTGTAGCTTGATATCACTTAATCATACATCATTAAATGAGATTCCATGTTCGGTTAGGAACTTGTTAAGACACTTATTTTTTGGAGACTGTAATACAGCTTATCAATCTATGCACAAATAATTATTATAAGTTGTTTAATTTTAAATATAAGCATATTGTTCTCGAAGTCCAAGAAAATAAGTTAAGGCATTATGCTACAAAGTAGCTCCTCACTGCAAGAAGGTAAAAGAATGCCTTAACTTATTTCTTGTCTGAATTCCGGACTCACGACTTTGAGGAAATGAGATCATCAGTATTTGTTGTTCCTGATGACAAATACTTCATCAGGGAAATAAGAAACTCGAACAAACAAAACGTTCATTTACTGCTTCGCCAACGCAAGCTTTGCAGGATCTAAATCATTTTCTAATTAACGTGTTTACGTGCAGCTGCAACCTTCCACATTGTCAAAGGAATCAAAGAAAAGATAAAACAAATGGAACAACTTCTTGTCTGTGATCTTTGAGTAAAAGGAACAGACAAAGTCTAGGTTTGATTTAATGGGTTGTTGATAATTGCTTCAAAACAAACTTTAGCGCAACCATTATAAGTTTTCTTACACTGCTACGCAATTGGAAATATTTTAAAAAATAAAGGAGAACAATCATTATAAAAGGTTTCAGTTATTCTACCTACAAAGTTAAGGTCAAAATTATAAAGGATCCATAAAAAGATTCTATTAATATCAAAATCTAATTTAATTTACTCAGTCTGTTAATATGCGAAGTATGAATTAAGAGAAATGTATTATTCTTTTTTTATTTTACTTAATGAGATCCCAGGGCCGCGCGGTTGGCGATGTCGTTAAGACACTGGCCTCTCACCTCTGAGTACCGAGGTTCGGTTCTCATGTGGGTTTCGTTGATGATGGCGATCCGCGCTGGGCAGGTTTTCCCGGGGTTCTCCCGTTTCCCCTGCATTTCCCCCACCATTCTTTCTCAGTCTTTCTCTCCGTCTGTCTTTCTTTCCGTGGGATAGCACAATAGATCTTTCAGGTCGCGGTGCTCGGCTGTCACGCCACCCACGCTCATCAAATTACATTACATTAATGAGATCCCAAGATTCTAAAAATGAGAGACATAGTCAACATAGATATCCACAAATACATTTAAGCAAACTTATGTGCAGACTTCATTCCAACAAACAGTCAAAACATATCGTTTGGATTGAAAAACGTTAATTTATTTTTGTTCCTGTTATACGGTATGCACCCCGAAGTACATCTGCGAAACTTAGCAGGTCCGTGTTATACATGCGCTCTAGTATTGCCATCATGGCGAATCCCTAGAAGCAGCTCATAGAATATTCTGGAAACAAATACTGAGGTGGTTTCCCGTGGCCTTCCGGAAGAGAAAGATAAAAAAGCAGACAACGCACGAAAGTAAATTTTTCAAGCGTATATGTCGATGCTTAAAAAACACGCCTCGTATTTAATTACAGTGAAGTCTCACTTATACGAAACTCACTCATACGAAACATTCAGTTATACGAAGAATTTCTCATTCCCGGCGAAACCCCCATAGCCCTATATGTAATTCACTTATACGAATAATTTTTGGTTCCTCCTCATATTCGTTTAAGTGAGACTTCACTGTAATAGGAAAATATAACAACTCAATGTAAACCCTCTTTTTTTACACCACATGGAGCCCAGCAGAATTTCCATCCATTCATTTGAAACTGCTCATTTTGGGAAGATTGTCACAGTATTTGCGACAGTTCTGAAAATTTCGATCTTTTTCAAAAGTATTGAACGACGTTAATGGTGCAAGTCAATATTGAATGACAGCTTTACAATAATGGGTATTTGAGCGACATTTTCGAAAATAGTATGGAATAATCAGTAAGTGTTATTAGCTGATCAGAAAGAAACAAGCAAAAAAACAAGTGATTATAATTTTATGCTAAAGCTTAAATTTAAGGGCCACACATAATAATAGTAATAATAATAATATATTATATGAAGGAAGTAAATTAACGTAAGAAAAAATAAAAAAAAAGATAGGAAAAAAATTAAAAAAAAAAGTTGGAAAAATAAGAAAGAAAAAAAGCTACGCGGACATTGATACTAAAAGATCTGACAGGAAAAACAAAACAAAAAAAAACAGTAGATATATGGATTCAAACCGACAACCTCCAGGATATCAGACTGAGAACTTACCCATCAAGCTATAAGCTCACAACTGAAATAAGATGGTTCATTTCTAACATTTAATTTAAAGCGGAAATCCAATGAAAACAATGCCAAATATCTCGAACATGGGAGAATGGGGCGTTGGTCCCTGAAAATACCCTATTCTTACGTTGGGTCTCTGTATACGATGGTTAAGTCCGTTTGTCGATCCGACCTTCCGTTCGGGAGTTGTTAGGGTAGGACAGATACGGACGGACGGACAGGACAAACACAAACAGGACAACAGCTACTGATTTTGGTCGCTATCACAATAGCCCAAATCCGTTGCGAGTAAGAGTCAATAAGAAGACTACCTCACAGCAATCTAAAAAAGAAAACAGTTTGAATAAGAGAGAAGAGGAGGTAATGGAAGAAAATTACGTCTCTGGATAATGAGATTGCAAACGATTGCTGGAAAAACAAACACAAAACACTTTGCTAATAATAAGAGATTACTGAATTAAAGAGGCGAATTTCTTGAGTCAGGAATGATTACATGGGTGAAGTTTCAATTACTTTAATAAGTAATGCATCAAATTCTCCTGTAGTTAATTGTTGAGGTTCAGCGGCATTATTAAAAGAGTAAAGAAGGAAACGGAAAATAAATAACATATTAAAAGAGAAAATATGTTATTCTTAAAACGACCACGTTTCGGCACATCAGCTAAGCTTCGGATTTTAAGATTAAATCAATATTTACTAAAATATTGAAAAGTTTCTAAAAATTCCAAAATACAATATTTAAAAGTTGTTTGTAAACAAAGTTCATTTAATATCGTTTAAATAGAATATTGAATTGTTTTTATTGATTTGACTTTGCATGTTGATTAAATGGATCTGCGCAAAAAATAGCAAACTGCTATAATTATTTTTTTTTTTTACTAGTCACAGCGAATTTTCTGTCGTCGTTTGCTTTTGTGGAGGCTTTCATGGCGTTCTGAGCTTGATCATCGAGGCTAAATCTGCTGATGAGTCCTAATAAGGACGAAACAGCTGTCCCATCAATTGCCATCGATAAAGGCTCAAAGGCGTGAAAGCAAACCAATTTGTGCTTTTTTATTTTTTTTTTCTGTTTTATGTTATTTTGATGCACGTTAAAAACCTTCTTACATATTAATTTTTTTTTTTGGACAGCATTACGTAAAAGTTAAATTCGGCTTGAAAATCACGACAAAACTGAAGAAGATGAAAGAGAAATAAAAAAGACAGAAACGTCTTGTAATCAGCAACTATTTTATCAGAACTTGTAGCTACTTGTTTCTCAAAATAAAAGGCGTGAAAGTCGATAAATCCTTTTAAAATTTAAGTTTTTTTCGACATGTTTCTCTTGTTCCCGTGTGGACAAAAAAAAAAAAAAAAAACCCCGATCTCAATGGGAAATTCGAATCGATGGAAGCTCTTAAGTCCCCATCATCTGACGGTATTTTCAGTTGCCAATCAAATTTGTTGACTCAGATGCTCAGAATCTCACATTTTTTCTCAAAAAACCAATTAATGTGCTGTTAAGTTTGTTATTGACAGAAAACACAATGGAATCCGTCTCTTTACCAGAACGTCTCCATTAAAAACAAGGACTTTTCTCAAAACAAACCAAAACTCAATTCTTTTGAAACGAAAAGAATTAAATTACCTTCAAACATAAATTAAGAAAGCATTCGAGCTACAATCGCTTTCCAATGACATTAAATTCTTGAAACAAATAGCGGCTCTCACTTGACTCAGCTATTTTGCAATTCGAATGAACACTGAGAGAAACTGGCTATTCACTTTAAGAACTCGAATTTGTAAATTTCGTACAGATCTCTGCAGTATTAACATGAAAAGCAGAGCAAATCTCATTGGCTCAGCAGCGCACTCTATAAGTCATCAACAGAGTTTAGAAAAATCTGAATTTTACAAAAGTTAAATTGTTTGAAAGGAAACCTGAGAGGAGTTGTTGCAGTCGCCAGAAAATAAAACCCTGCCTAAGTAACAAGGATCAATATATTCCTAATGAACCCATGTCCGGAAACGCCCCAATAAGGCGCTAGGTGGTCCTAAAGTGAACCTTTCCGAGAGAACATATCCTTTGCTACATCAATTCAAAAACACAAAAATAGCACTCCCAGATCAATGTTTGGGCTCGCCTGCAAACATTTTTTATGGTGTAGCAAAGGATTTGTTCTCTCGGAAAGGCTCACTTTAGGACTACCTAGCGTCTTAATGGGGCGTTTCTGGACATGGGTTCATTAGGAATATATTGATCCTTAGCAATGTCCCTCACGTGGTTTGAATATTACATTGAATTTTGTAACACCCTGTATAACAGTTTGCGGACACAGTCGAGTGTGACCGCATTTATCCGAATAGGCAGAAATAAAAACAATATTCCTTGTATAGTAGACCCTCTAAACTAAAGCATCCAAATTTCAAGTCGACCGAGTCAGTAGTTGTTCAGGAAAAAATTCCCAAACTTCGCCTTTTTTTTTCTTGTTTGCAAATAATATCGATATACTCTAAGCTTCATTTTTTTATTTCTACAACGAATGTCCGTGGCAGGAATCGAACATGCGACCTTTTGATCCTTTCATTAGGCCACGGAGCTTTATGACTTATTTAATTGATTTCAAATAAGATGAAAGAAAAAAAATTCTTATGGAAATCTTATTCATCTTATTTGAAATCAATTTGGAACACGTTCAATGTCCGCGGGGGTTTTAATGGGTCGTCCTTAATTTTATGCTGTAGCACAATTTCTTTTTTTTTACATGTTAATAATTTATTTATTGATTTCAGCAGCACTTGTAAGGTTATTAATAACAGCCTCTGAATTTTATCTCCACTTTAAATGAATTAGGAGCCATTGCAGATTTACTAATAACATAAGAAAGACTACCCTCCCGAAATATATGCACACAAAAATTTTTGAATTAAATAAATTCAAATTTCAATTCAATTTAGATTTCGATTCAGAAATTGCCTGGGAAAAATTTCAATGATTTAAAAGTAGAGTTTTTACAGCCGCCGATATTTTGCCTAAGGTTTCACAAAGGATTTCCAGTAGACAAAAAAAACACTTCTCTCGTTCCCAAAAACTTCAAAGCGGAAAATATCGCTGTCCGGCTATTCTTTCAAAATTTTAACATCTGAATAGGTTTGATGAAAGCATACACAGAAATTCCTATATATGTGAAATAGTTCTCACATATTTGTATAAGTGAAATAGTTTTCAAATATAGGCCTTTATATTTTTTTCAATTCGGGAACTTAATACGATGGCATCTTTACCAAAATGTTAATTTTTTTTAATCTCCTCTGTTCTTCTCTAGAATTTTATTTTCCAAGAAAGTTAAAAAAATTGATGAAAATTATCAAGTTAATGATAAGAAACTTTTTTTGTTACAACCAATTTTGTTGTTGTTGTTGTTACTGTGCATGTAGTTAAATAAAATCATCCTAAAGCAATTAACTGTAGATAAGTAGATTCGCGATTATAAGTAGTTTCATAAAAATAATATTTATTTATAAAAATTTACTACAACTGCCATCAAAAATATCAAAAAGAAGAAGCTACTGGCAAAATAAATTTAAAAACAAATTTAGGGTGCAGGAAATCAATCAATAAGAAATAAAAATCAAAAACTGCACATAAATAGACATTCACGCCTTTGAGTTCATCCTCAGAGGGAACCGGAGACCGCCGTTTCGTCCTTTTTAGGGACTCATCAGTCCGATCCACCCTCCTACGATGATAAACGCAGAAGGGCGCGAAAAACGTTTCGCTCCCAAAAATTACTCCCGAACAAAATAAACAACAATAAAAAAATAGGCGCTAAGTGCACTCAGAAAAAACCTTTGACGTAATGATCATTAGGAACAGAAAAGCTTTGGATTACAAAGAAAGAAACCAAACAAAGAAGGCCTAAGTGATGGGAAAGAAATTTAACATGCAGAAAATCAATCAATAAGAAATAAAAATCAAATACTGCACATAACTGAACATTCACGAGTTAGCGCGTCTTGCAAGTAGTTTGTCTGGCAGCGTTCGGAACACAGAGCAGTAGAGTTAGATAAACAATCGAGCAGTGATAGTTAGATAGATAATAGACATGAAACGGACTACATGAAAAGAATTACAAATGGTAGAGTTTGGAAATGAAAGAAGACATTTTCTTTTCTTGGAGAGAAAGTTTGATCTGTTTGACCATGAAGTTCTATCGAATCTAACAATGCATTGTAATCCAGTTTTAATTCGTGATCTGATTAAAATGAAATGGATTATGCAATTTAAATTGGTATTTTGTTGTTTAATCAATTTTCAACAATTAAAAAAAATATGAAATTAGATTGTTGTATTCAGAGAATATTATAATATGCAAAAACTCAAGCAAATGCAGGTGACTGCAAACCTTTTATTTCTTTTACATTTTTTTACTAAAGCACCTAACGTTCTAAAAATTTAAATATGAACTTGTATAGCAGCTGGAATTTCTATTTTCTTGTTTTTAATTTTCAAATATTCTATAATTAATTAAATTAAAATTCAAAAACAGTCAATTTTTTTTTTGAGTTATTACTGGGTATTTTCAACTTAAAAAAACCTGAAATAATAATAAATTTGTAAAATTAATGTTTTGAATTTGAAATATTCATTATTAGTGCAATAATTAATTTTTTAAAAACTAATTTTTTTTTTAAATTATGTGAATTTAAATTACTTTTTTAAAAATTAACTGCTGCACTAATAACAAACATTTTTAATACAAAACATTATTTTACGAATTTTTTCTCATTTCAGGTTTTTGTCAATTTTTTTTAAGTTAAAAATACCGAGTACCGCCTCGGAAAAAAAAAAACCCCAAAAATTGACGTTTTTGAATTTTAATTTAATTAATTGTAGAATATTTTGAAAATTAAAAACAGAAAATATAAATCACACATGCTTCACAAGTTCATATTTAAATTTTCAGAATTTTAGGTGCATTGGCAAACGAAATATTTAAAAGGTTTGTCTGCATTTGCTTGAGGCAAGACCAAACCCGCAGCTTTCTAAGGGATGTACGCTTTAAATTCTTTGAGGAACTTGTTGTGCTTAAAGTTTAAGAGCGTAGAGCTTTATTCTTGAACATTAGAAATGAACCGAAGCACAACTAGTAAGTCCAATAGTTTTCTGAAGAAGTTTCAGAGCCTGTGGCTAAAGGGATACCACGTCCTTGACGAATCAGTAGATCAGAACTAAAGAAGACTTCGGAAAAAGAAAAAGAAGAAATAAACGGAGGAAAAAAAAAAAGGTAAAAAAGAAACGAAATCGGGAATGGAAGTGTAAGAGGTGCCAACCTCTCACGGGAATATTGGAGCAGGAATTTCTACAAATATTCAATTTCCGTCATTGGATGCATTGGTTATATGAATAATATATGTCTATTGGGAAATCCCGAATGTTTTAGCAAACTAAATGAAATCTCGACGAAGGAGGAAAAAAAAATAGAAGGACTGGAGAATTCGTTGATGTTTTATTCATTTCTTACTTCAGAAGAAGATATCGGTTATTTATTGACTTCGTCCAAGTTTTAAATTAGGATTTTGAAAATATA